>PVJH01012414.1:0-47185 GCA_004026705.1 Nesogale talazaci
AAAACATTCTCCCTCCCTCCAGGCCCCCATTATCAGCTCCCTATATTACCTTCCCCCCCCCCTTCCCCTTGAACCCTTAGTAATTTACAAATTATTTTTTTCATCCTGTATACTGTTCAATGTGTCCCAACACTCACTTCCCTGTTGTCCGTGCCCCAGAGAGGAGGCTACTTGTAGATCCCTGAAGTTGGTTCTCCCTTTCTATTCCTTCATCCCTCCACCCTCCTGGTATTACCACTCCTATTACTAGTCTCGATGGATCATCTATCCTAAGTTTCCCATGTTTCCAACTTCACTGTACGCCTCCTGGTCTAGCTGGATTTATGTGGTAGAATTGGTGTCATGATAGTGGGTGGGAGGCAGCATGGGAACTAGAGGAAGGTTGCATATTTGCTGCTATCTTATGTGTATGATTATATTTAATTTTGTTCTTTTACTTTTGTCCCGATGACATTGTGCTGCTGACGTCAACCCTGTAGTAGATTTCCTTTCTCAAGTGAATATGTGGTTTATCCTCTCTCCCTTTCACACTCCTCTAACAATCTACGGACATTTATTTCTGTATCTAAACCTTTCCATCCTTTTTTTTAATGGTTGTTGATTTGTCTTTGATTTCTTTCACCTTCTGTAAAATAATGCCTTGAAAGTCATGAAGTATTTAGCAGTTCATCGTTATTCTTCCACACCCTGTGCTGTTCCATTGTGTGCATGCCCCAGAGGCATCAAGCTCAGAATTCACACTCACTGGCATCACATGGGCGGCAACTGATAGGGCCCCCACAGGACTGAGAAGAGTTGCCATTGTGGGTTTCCAATACTAGAAATCTTTCTCCTTAGAGCAGCCGGTCATTTCAAACCGCTGACATTGTGGTTCACAGACCAACTTGGCTATGGGTTTTTGTTTTTGTTTTTGTCTATTAGTTTCTTTAGCTTTCTTTTCGAGTTTCTGGAATTTTCGATGAATCAGGTAGAACCAGGTCACTCAAGTATACAGGCATTTTAACGTCTTCATTTCCAGTTTGCATATTGTTTTATTTCCCTGGATGCCTATTTCTCTAGCTAGGATTTCATAAGAGTAGCAGTTAAACATATCCTTGTCTTGTTACCTTTCTCAAATGAATGCTTTCAGTTTCTGTCCACTGAGAATAATGTGTGCTGTTTTCTAAAAATCACTATTTGTTTTTATATATTTTCTTAGTTATGCCGAGTCATTTTTCTTCTCTTTGTATTTTAATATGATTTTTTATCATTGTGCATGTTGGATTCTGTTGAATGGTTTTTCTGCATAGATTTGCATAATTACATGGTCCTTTTCTTTGTTTAATTTATATATTGGATTTTACTGACAGATATTCTAATGTCAAACCACTCTTACATACCTTTTATGAATTGTACTTGTTAATAATGTATTATTTTTGATATGTTATATAATTCTTTTGATTATATTTTTCTTGAGAATTTTAACATCTATTTTATGAGGAATATTGATCTTTTATTTTATTTCTAGTGGTAACTGTTGACTTTGGTAGAAAAGCTATGTGAGTTTCATAAAATGAATTTAGGAATATTCTATCCCTTTCAATAGGCTAGAAGAATTTGAATAAAATTAGTGTCTTGATAGGATTTTCCAATGAAGACATGTAGGTCAAAATTTTTTAAATACTGTGAGTTTTTAATTATCCATTCAAATTATCTGTTCCATTTTCCGATTTCAACATTAGTTTAGGTCAATAGCATGTTTTTGTTTTTGTTTTTTTTTTTACAATTTGTGCATTTCTTCTTGGTTTTCACCTTTGTTAGGGAACAGTTATTCATAGTATTCCTTTTATAATCCTTTTTACTACAGTAGGTTCTATTAGAAGGTCACCATTTCACTTATTTTTGTTTTGTATATGTTTTCTCCTTTTTAATTTTTTCAAATTCATGAATCTTTTTGAAGAATCAACTTCTAGTCTTATTGGTTCTTTCTATTGTTTTTAGTTTCATTTGTTTCTAATCTAGTCTCTATTACTTCGTGTGGAGATGAAATGGCTGCTACTTTTCTAATTGCTGGGATATGGAATTAAGGGATTGGTTTTGGCTCTTCCATTTTAAAAAGGGTTTACTGCTTTAAATTCACCGTATGCACCAATTTTGCTGAGTCCAAATAGTATTGGCATGTTATGTCTTCTTTCTCACTAGATTATCGGATTTTTTATCTCATTTAAAAAAATGTTTCTAGGCCCTCTGAGTTTTAAGTAGAGAGTTACTCAGTGCCCACGTGTTTGATTTTTCTTGCTGTGCTCCAGAGTTATTTGTGAAATATGATTTTGTACTTCTAAAATATTGTTATCTGTGAAGATGCCTTGTAGTATTTTAATTTCTTCAAGCTTATAGAGACTTGCTTTGTGGTCTCACATATGATCTATTTTAGGAATGGTCCCCAGGCTTTAGGATATAATGTGCAATCTTGTACTGTTGTTGGCTTGAGTGTTCTGGTCAAGTTGGTAGATTGTACTATTTAGATATATATCTTTTTTTTTTAGTTATTCTGTTCATCAAAAGTAGTGTATTAAAGGTTCTTACTATTAGTATGAATTGTCTGTTTTTCTCTGTAATCTGTTAAACTTTGATTTATGTATGTTGGTGTTTTTTGCTAGTTGAATAGATATTTATTACATTTATGTCCACTTATTAAACTGACTCTTTTCTTACTTTATAAGGCTCTTTCTTATCAAGATAGAATTTCAACATGTTAATACTAAAGTGCTAATATTTTTATGGTTGTGATTATGGCATCTGGTAATTTGAAAAGGAAACCAACAAAAAATCAGCATTAACATGAATTTAATTTACTGATAAATCTGAATTAAATTAATAAATAAATCCATTTAACATGCTGTTAAAATATAGCCCCCAGTTTAGATATTTTGATAATATTGGAATTGAATGCTACACATAACGGACTTTGTCATTAAACTTCAGATTCCTATGAAAGGAAGCACCTTTTGTTAAAAAAAATCCTGCAATTTAACCATGGTTGAATAGACTTTTTACAAATATGACAATTCCAAAGAAAGTCATAGACAAGATTTAAATATGCAAAATCTTTTGTTTTCTTTTTGTGTTTTTGATCTTCTCTTTTCTCTTTCTTTGTATGTAGCTCTCTTTCTTTTTGAGTGGTTCTTTGTAGGCCTAATGAAGCCCTTTTAGAAAATATAGCAGTAGCATTGAGAGGACTTAAGGCTGGACAGAAAGCAAGCGTAGGCAAGGCAGGGGGAGTGGAGGTATTAAAATGAAGAATAAGGGAACGAGAAAAATTGATGCACAGTTTCTGGGAAAAATGCAAAAAGAACCATATTACTAAAGACAGAGATAGTTGGAAAGGAAATTGAATTGTTGTCTAACCTAAAATTACTCTGACCCACTTTTGTCACGCATGCACATTTTATAATAGAAAATTAAGAAGAATCTAAAAACAAATTATGTGCTATTTAAGCTGTTTGCTATCATAACATATCTTAATGTTCATTGAAATTTCTGTCAGTTGTGCTGCATTTAGATTGTAACAAATGATTCATCACACTCTTTGAAAAGATAAGAATGGACCAATAAATAAGAAAATGTACTTCTAAATCATAATTTATTGCAGTGTAATTTTCAGCAGGATGTCTTTTCAAATAACAGTGAACTGGAAAAAAAATGTCCATTTTGTAATTTAGAAAACTCTCATCAAGAGTAGAATCAAGAGATTTTGCTCCTTATAATGTAAATGATTTCGTCTGGAATATAGCTGTCCCCCCCTTTAAAAAGCCAGCACTATAGCAGCAGGCACCTTCTTACTTAAAGCCATGTATTTGTAATTATTTGGAACTGATGGACAGGGTTGTCACATGGGCATAGTAGCCTCTTGTGGAATGGAAAGCCTGGTTTCCTATGGAGCCTTTAAAAAAAATCATACTCATATATCTCATACTTGACTAGAGAGAAGTTTTATTCTCCTTGCTGAATAAACCTCTGCTGATCAGAGTTCCTTGGCATTATTTTTGTTTGAGATTAATTTAGCAAGGTGAGGGAAAGATGATCTGAACCATCCATGCTAATATATTCTTTGCTTTTACTTGTAAACACTTGTATACATACAAGCACACATAGATATTTTGTATAAACACACTCCTCATAGGACGCTATAAGAAATGGCTGGAAAAGGAGCCCTGAGTCAACTGTAGGAGACTCCGGCAGCAGTAGGTCAGAAAGACCGTTCCAGGAATATCGGGGAGGCTCGGAGTCCCGTGCTCTACAATCTTCCTTCCTTCCTGGAAGCCACACTCAGAGATTTTAAAGCATTCAATGGGGCAAGAAATACCTTGAGGCATATATATGCCTCTACTTGCGTGTGTGTGTGTGTGTGTGTGCACGCGCGTGTGCGTCTAGAGCAAACTTACTGCTATATAGTCCATTCTGATTCCTAGCAACCATCCAGGACAATGTGGAACTGCTATATAGAGTTTTGAGTCCAAATCCTTAATGAAGCAGGCAGCTTCATCTTTTTAGTAGTGGGTGGCTGGTGTGTTTGAACCACTTACCTTGAGTTTAGCAGCACAACACCTAACCCACGGAATCCCCGGGGACATAGCTATCTCTTTACCTATGTCATCTATAGCTAAATGATTTTTCTGTAGATGATCTTTCTCAATGTCCTTGCCTCTGTTCAGACAAACAAAAAGTATATAAAAGATTGATTTAAATTTTTTTAAAAAACTGACTTTATTTCATATTAGTCATTGAATTATTTTCTGATATAGCTCTAGTATTCTATAAAGTCTGACATGTTATTTCTATTTTGTAAAACATATGATGTAATATAATTTGAAGATATTTTCCCCCTAAAAGTATGAAAGTACTCCATGGAAAACTCATGAAACAGGTAGACACTGAAATCCTGCAAAAGTTCTTATCTTTCATGGCAGTCCAATGATGATTTACTCATTCCCTTTTAGCCAGATGCACACTAGGTATAAATATCTATTTTTTCTGAGCAACATGAGCATTTATTATGTGGTGTAAGGTATGTAGTTCATAAGGAGTATTTTGGTAGTATAAATGGAACTTTGCATTTGTCCTAGTATGTGGATATCTCTGGACTTCAAGTACAATTGACCAGTGTATGAATATGATCAAACAGTTCTTTATCTCTCGTGTGCTTAAATCGTCAATTTAGTCAATGACTTTTTCTTATCCTAATGGGGATTTGGGAAATAATAACAATAACTCACACTTGTATTTCATTTTTCAGTATGAAACTGTATACAAGAATTATTTTATATGATCTTCACTGCTGTGAGAGAGATGGAGAAGTGTTCTCTTCCATATTTTAGAGAAGATAAGGTAGAATTCAGCTTACATTCCGACTTGCACAATATCATATAATTCATATCTGACCTGAGACTTGAAGGCTTATTTATGACATTGTCTTCTGGTGTTTCCATAATACTATGATTTATGTCTAAGTGAATAGCATTTAGATAGAGGTAATCTCTGTTTTACGAAGTAGTTATTGTTCAGTTAATTTTCATAATTAAATATACACAAGTGAAATAATGGAAATGAATTTTTAGGGTTACAATGTGAAGAAGAGTCCTAGTAGTATCCATTTGCTAACTGAAAGGTTAGTAATTTGAAGCCAGCAATTACTCACTCTTCTAAAGAAAGATGTGGTGGTATGCTTTCATAAATATTTCAACCTTGGAAACCCTGTGGTACAGTTCTGCTCTGCCTCACAGGGTGATCATCTTGAATACAAATTTGCAAGTTCAGACTATGCCATAGCATTTGACTATGTGGGCCATCTCAAACTATGGATAGTCTTGAGAAGAATGGAAATTACAGACACTTAATTGTGCTCATGCAGAACTTGTTTATGCAGTTCCTGAAACAGGACAAGGGAGTGCTTTAACATCAGGAAAGATTTTATCTTTTTTTTTGGAGGGGGGGCGCATCACTGCCTCTGGTGGTCGTGGGCACTACCCAGTGCTGCTCCTGAGAGCTGCTGCTGGATTTGAACCACCAAACCCGTGGGCCGCAGTCCAGTACTCATCCACTTATGCCACCAGGGCTCAGCCCTAACACCAGGAAAGGTATACATGAAGATTGTATCCATTTATCTTACTTATTCAATCTGTATCCTAAGAAAATTACTAGAGAAGATGGATTATATGAAGAAGACTGTGGCATCAGGATTGAAGGGAGACTTATTAACAACCTGCAGTATGCTGGGGACATAACCTTACTTGCTGAAAATGAGGAAGATTTGAAGTACTTATGATGAAGATGAGGATTTCAGCCTTCCGTGTGGATTATAACTCAATGCAAAGAAAATGCAAGTCCCTTGGAACAGGACCAGTAGATAACATCATGATCAAAAGGGAAAATATTGAAATTATCAAGGATTTAATTTTATTTAGATCCACAATGAATACTCATAGAATCAGCAGTTGGTACATCAGCTCAAAGAAACAAATCATTGGATGAATTTGCTAAATATGAACTTTTTGAAGTTTTGAACAGCAAGGAGGCTACTTTGAAGGCTAAGATACTAAGGCCTTGCCTAACCCATGGTATTTTCAGTAACCTTGAATACCCATGAAAACTGAACATTGAATAAGGAAGATCAAAAAAGAAACCAAGGCATTTGGATAATGGCAAAGGACACCAGAAGTACCACGGGCTGCCAAAAGAACAAGCAAATCTGTCTTGGGAGAAGTACAGCCAGCATGTTTCTCAGAGGCTGCATGTCAAGACTTGGCCTCACACACAGTGGGAAGCAGAGGGCACAGAGAGGATGGTCCTGTAGATCGATTGACACAATATCTGCAACAATGGGCTCAGACATCATCAAGTTGTGAGGCTGGGGCAGGATCCAGCAGTATTTTCTCTTATTGTGTCCAATGCCACTGTGAGTTGGAAGTGATCCAATGGCATCCTATTACACAGCATATATTTTCTATGGTTCCGTATCCTAAAGCACTTCTCTATTTTGTTTCTTATTGACAATATTAGAGATTTTGTGATGCAGTAGTGGATTGCTATGATAAATAGTGTATCCTTTAATCAGTCTGCATCTAGATACCTTCCTGAAAACAAAGTACTAGGGGACACATGCTTACATATCATAGCAACACTTTCATTTCATCTACTATTTTCTTTAAACAATCATTTATTTTATGAATTCACTTATGTTACCTCATACCAGGAGGAACTTTTTAAAGAATGAGACAATGTTTCAAATAATTAACACATGAGCCTGCCCCTGTGCTGTCAAGGGGATAAAGAAAGACATGGGATAAAGCGTCTGTAAAATATCGCATGAAATACAGAATCCTTTTTCTTTAAGATGATTTCAATACAATACATTCCATTCTTATAATCATCGCTTTGTTTGAGCCTGGTTTTTCCGTCCTTGCTCCATTCCTCTTGTTGTGGAGTTTCTTCTCTTTAATTGACCTTACATTATCAAGTACTGCTCTCTTCCCCAGCAATAGAGCACATGTGAAAGCGTGCCCAAAGTACACCTGCTGAAGTCTCACCACAGTTCTTCTTAGCAACATTCTGGAGGCACTTATTTTTTCTCTGGCATATGAGATGGTTAATATTGTTCACCAACATTATAGTCAAAAGGCATAATTTTTTCACTTTCCCCTATTCACTGTCTAGCTTTTAAATGGTTAAAATTGGCACAGTTGGGTTAGGTACATTTGAGTCTTCAGATGACTTCTTTTATTTTGTAACCCATTGAAGAGATCTTTTGTAGTTCATTTGCCCAATGGGATAGCGTGCTTGAATTCTTGATTGCTGTTTCCATGGTTGTAGTTTGTGGATCCAAGTGTTATGAAATCTTGACAAATTCAATCTTTTTTTTGTTTTTGTTTTTTGGGCATCACTGCCCTCTGGTGGTGGGAGTAGGAGGCCCAGCTTTTGCTCTGTGGAGCCGCTGCTGAAATTGAACCTCCATCCCAGTGGGCCACAGTGCCGCACACAACCATTATGCCACCGGGGTTCAGCCGGACACATTCCATATTTATAATGTTGGTAATGATATTGCTTATTTGCCCACTTGTGAAGAATTTTTATGTTGATTTGTAATGAACATTGAAATTTGTATTTTTGGACTTTCATTAGTAAATTTGTCTAGTCTCCACTTTCAGCAAGAAAGATTGTGTCATCTATTCATTGTAAGTTGTTAATGAGTCTTCTAATGCTCATGCTATGCTATTCTTAATACATAGTCAGCTTCTTTGATTATTTGCTCAGCATAAAGGTGGAGTAAATATTGTGATAGGATACAATTCTGATGCTTATTTTTATTGATTTCCATCTCTGCAGTATGTCCTTATGTTTTTCCAAAGTCTCTTGGTTATGTCCAAGACTCACAAATGCAATATAAGATGCAGTAAATGGCAATGAAGGGCCATAATTTGACCTCCTCTGATTTCCCTACTGCCATGTAGCAGGGTTAAGACAAGTCTCCATCACCCACCTTTCATTACCTATTTTGATATCACCACTCTACATGTCAGCTAGGTTTGATAATTCATTGCAATAACAACACAGAACTCACAGACAATATTAAAACTTAAGGAACTTATTAGTTACCATAAGTCAGGATCAGCAAATAGTACCAAACAAAACTCATTTCCATAAAATCCATGCTGACTCATGGGCAAGTCCTGTGGGTTTCTGAGACTGTAACTGTTTACAGTTAGAAGCTCAGTAGCAAGCTCAGTCTTTCTCCCATCTTGCTCCTGATGGTTTTGAACAGCAGACAATGAGAGACACAGTCCAGTGATAACCATAACATTACCAAGATGACTTAAGGATACAAGCCTGAACTGACAGTCAATTATTTCTCGGGTTCTCAGCTTTTCACTGACGTGGTAGCCAAGTCTTTTTTCTTTTCACAGTGTGGTCTCTTGACCCTAGCCTTCATGCCAGGTCACTTGCCACACTGCCCCATAGTCTTAGCCTAGAAAAGGAAATAGTCCCCCCCTCGCCCCATCTCAGCACTGTTCTGAGTTTTAATGCCATACTCTTTGATGCAAACGGTCTCTGTATCCTCTGTAGATACAGATCCTTAATGTGTTCCTCCAAGGTCCTCATCAGTTCCTTTTTTTCTCTTCTTTACTCTTCCCACCCCCCTTTATCTCTTCACATAGCTAAGAGGGTGGTAGTGGTGGGCGGGGTTGTTACAAAAACTGGCCAATCTCTCTATAGGTGTTGTATATGCTCTGTGTGCACAGTCCCATCCAATCATTTGTGGGAAGCTTATATACTAAGGTAGAAGAATCATATTAAGAATTTTCAGTTCACCACATATTGGTTCTATAATTCCAGTTCTTTGAAATGTTATTCATAATTTTTATTACCCAACACAGTCAAATTCATTTTCATAGTCAATAAGACACAATAGGCTTTATTTTTTGATATTTCCTGCTTTCAGTCAAGTTGATGTGACATCAACCAAGACATGTCTGTTACAATCTCTTAAAGGAGCCTGAATTACTGACAGTTCCTTATAGATGTAATGCTATGATAATTTAAACAATGATCTTCAGCAAGATTGTGCTTACTTGGGATAATAATGCTATTATTCTATACTTTCTAAATTATATTGAATATTTATGCTGCAAGGTGATTGTAATGTAACTTTAGCTATAGCTATAACTGTAATATTTTTATAAGATCAACCATATTCATTCCCAAAATATCACTTATAATTGTAACATGAAAAAGAATATTGGCAAGCATGCCACAAGTGTTTCTTATAATGTTAACATAGGATTCATTACCAACATCTGGGGATGCTTCATATATGGTTTGGATAAAAACCACTGAAAAGAGGGATTGACATAGTCCCTTCACCAATGGGCTCAAAATACAAGAGGTACTGTGAGCCTGGCGCAGAAGTACGTGGGTGGCTTCTGCTGTATGCAGTGCACTGTGCATTTGAGCATGCTCCCCGGCACCTAATGATAACATTGCTAATTTAGTGCCAGGGCCTCAGTTGACCTTTATATGTTCCAAATTTTCTTTTAAAAATGTTTTCTTGTGAATTGCATGAAGGTTTACAGAGCATGTCATCTGATTTCCAGTCAATAATTCTTGCACACTTTGTTTTACCTTGTTCACTCTAATCCCCTCAAAATACTATCATTTAACTCCCTTGTGTTTCCAGTTTCTATTCTTTTCTTCTTTCCTATTCATTCTGAATTCTGTACTTGGCTAAGTGGTTGGTTTTCTAAGGCATGCAGATGCCACTGGCTTCTTTGTTTCCCTTACAGACCTGTCTGTTGTTTGGTTGGAAATGGAGCCGTGGGGAGAGCTCAGTTCCAGACCAGAAGGGGGTGCGAAGGGCCATAGTCTTAGTGGTCCTACTGTTTCTATCCAATCAATAAGCCTGATCTGCATTATGATCTGAGTCTTGTTACAAAATTTTCTTCCCCCTTATCCAGAACCCCGATTGTGATTCCTTTCAGAGAAGTGTGCAGTGGTAATGGGACACCATATAATCAATCATCTATTCCTTCTGGTCTTTGGGTTGTGTTGTCAATTATTCTGTTGTTTTTATTTCCATGTGACTTTTGATTTTTATCACATTTCCTTTCTTTGGGTTGGAAGAAACCAACACCTGCACCATAGATGGCTGTTCGGGCTTTGAAGACTGAAAAATTGCTGCTCACCAAAGTTGGGCATATGGAACATTGTCTTTGTGAACTCTGCTGTGCCAGTTAAGGCGCTCTGGCAGCATAGGGTTTACACAAAACATCAGCTGCTCTGTGGGTGAAAGATGAGGCCTTGTACTCTCATAAAGAGTTACCGTTTCAGAAACCCACAGGGCAGGTTTTCTGCTGTCCTCTAGGGGCATTGTAAGAGTTGATTCAATGGCAGTTAGTGAATGAGCTATGCCTATTGATCTTGGTGTACCTGGAGAATATGATCCTGAAGTATGAGACTCTGTAACCCATTCCCTTAAGATGTTTGTTTATATCCAAAAACTTTTAATAATGTTTCTGCTATATACCACCAGAGTCATAACTCTATGGGCAACAGAACTTTGTCATGTTTGAACCCACTGCTACGTCCACTGCTTTTGTTCGGTGTCCTCTGTTTGGTTCTAACTCATAGTAATACACTGTACAACAGAACAGAACTCAGTCAATCCTAATATATCCTCATAATTATGTTTGAACCCACTGTATCCATTAGCAAAAGTAAATGTGTCTATAAAAGTATTCCCTGTCAAACACATAAATGTGCATATAAAATATTCCTTGTCACGTATATGTATGTATATGTTTATTATTTCCCCCCCACCAGAACTGGAAAAGAGCTTTTTTAGGTAGGGTTTTCATAGTATAGATTTTCCCTGCTAGGTGAGCTTCGTTTGAGCAACTTACTCTGAGTTAGTGGACACAGTGGCATCACCTGGGAAGATGCTCTCTGATCACAGTGAATTATTTTTGAAAAGCAGTTTCACTCAAACCTCCTTTTTAGTAATTTATTTCAGAGAACAATGTGATTCTGTGACATATTTTCTACTTGGGAGACAATGCCGCAGAAACTGTTGCAATGTTCAGCACAGCTTACAAGGACTGTGGTGTGGGGAAACAATTGTAAGAGTATTTTTTTTTCATTTCCAAGGTGGTTATATATTGATTAATGACAAACCTTGTTCTGGACATCCTTCCACTTCTAAAATGGACAAGGATGTTAACAGAATTCCTGCACTTGTGCTTGAAGACCTAACGGCAGATCACTGAAGAGATGGGGGTGTTATCTGAACTATCCTAGAGCCCAGTTCAGTGGATTTTAGCAGAAGGTTTGGGAATGGGGAGAGTTGCTGTGAAGCTTGAGCTTTGGCTTTTGACTGACCAGGGAAAGGAATGTTGAGTTGAAACATTCTGTGCTTTGAAAGAACAGCTCCAAAGCAACCCAGACTTTTCCCCCAAGGTCACTTCTGGTGAGGAGACACGCTGCTATTCTTGCAACCCTGAAAGCATCAATCTAGCCATTGTTAGATGTCATCATCACCTCAACCCAAAAAAAAGTTTGTCAAAGATCAAAATGGTTCTCTCTTTTAATGTGAGGGGGGCTAGTGGATTAGGGGTTGCATTCCATCAGGTCAGACTGCTAATCAAGCTTTCTATTAAGAGGCTCTAAAAAGATTGCTTGACAGTGTGAGACAAAAACATGGATGATTTATGGCAAAGTGGCTACTGGTTTTGTTACCATGGCCATGCACCTGCTCACACAGCCATCTCAGTACACTAGTTTTGGGGCAAAACCATCATGCCTCTCTTGTAGTACACACTGCATACTCACCTGACCTCACTCCGTGGGACTTCATATTATTTTTGTGAATGAAGAGGTACGTGAAGGGTCAGTGGCTTGAGATGTAGAAGAGATAATGACAAAAACGAGGGAGGAACTGTTGGACATCCAAAGAGATGAGTTTGAAAAATGTTTCCAAGAACAGAATGACAAATGTATTAAGTGTGTTGTAAGGGTTTTTTTTTAAGGTAAATGCTTAGTTTTTTGGGGAAAAAATCTGTGTTTTTTGGGAGTACACAATACATATATTTGTATGGACACTCCACTCTCCCTTCCTCATGTGTTCAGCCTGTATAGTTTCCATGCATTAACTCATAGGGCACAGTTATTCTATCTGTTGTCTTTAATTCTTACTAATTTCAAATTTTCTTTCCTTCTGCTTTACCTCATAAAATGGTGAAGATGTTGACATATTGCCATATCACTTACATCTTTTACTAACCCTTCTGTGTTTACTCCTCTCATTCCAAGTAAATAACTGAACTCACGGATATCTTATTCTAGGCTCATTTGTAATATGAACATTTTTCATTAATTGCACTCGAAAGAAGGACTCAATATAATTAATCATTTATGATTTACTAATTGAAATTTTGTTGTAGGTAGGGGTTGCTCTCATTAAAACTGAGAGATAACTATATGTTTGACCGTGTAGCAGAAAATGTAATTTTGTTTTTTTTGGCTTAATAAATGTGAGCAGTGTAATCTATTGCACAATTATTTAACAAATACACACTCAAAACTATACAAGTAGTCATCCCACTACCAGAAATTCTTTTAGTATTTATAGCATTGATAACATCCACTTATTTTAATTTTTAAATATTTAATTTTTGGTTTTTATTATGGTACATGAGAAAACTCATAAATGTGAGTCAATCCTATAATAAGTTCAACTCTGATGTTGGTATTCCTGATTGATCTTGTATACTTAATGAAATATGTGACATCACATTCATTATTATTATTTTTTTTGGGGGGGGGCATCACTGCTCTTCAGTGGTGGGAGTAGGAGGTTCAGCCCCACTGCTGGAATTGAACCTCCATCCTAGTGGGCTGCAGTTCCGCGCACAACCACTACGCCACCGGGGCTCAGCCCCACACTCATTATTTTAAACATCAAATTTAGTGGAAAGCATTCTCAATCATTTTGAATCTGGGATCCTAGCACAGTTTTTCAATAATCATTTAGTGGATACATGAATATGAGCAATATAATTTCAAGATCTACTTGATTTTATTAACAGACCTTCCCAACTGGTGTGCAGCAAATGAGTTACAGGTATGGAGAGCTATTTATTGCCTTCAGCCCTCAGGCCATCCAGCAGTAAGCAGGGCATGGACCAGCGAACAGCCTTGGGTTTACCCCCTGTATGCTCCATAAAAATTATTCATTTTCTGAGTGTGCTGTAGCTAACAAAACAAAGGCTTGAAAAACAAAAGCAAAACATAGGCTTGAAACTCATATCACTGTTTTAAAAGGAATTATTTGGATTTATTAAAATGTACATGAAAGAGGTATTAAATTAGGGATCAAGTGAAACCAGAGATGTAGTTTAATAAACATACAAGGAAAGTGTGAGAATTATCCATCAGAATGCTGTAGAATAAACAAATAAATAAACTAGTGGGTTAAGCCTGGGTAAAGAAAAGAAAGATTAATAGGACTGCAATTCTAATCAAAACACACTGTTAGACATGAGAATAGCAGACTAATAACAGCTATCAACCTCAAAACAAACAAGCAGACAACCCTTTTTACCTCTCAGGAGTGTACCTGATCTGACCCCACTACACCAGGGCAAGAGCGTGCAGCAGAGCAGCAGAAGAAGCAGAACATGGAGTACCTGAGGAATTGCCAAGGATATACTTTGGGGCCAGGATGTGACATCCCATATGAATCAACTGGGGGACACTCCTGAAGGTCAATGATCAGACTGTAATATTTACAGGTTTTTCTTTTCTTATTATTATTTAATTTATTTTATTTGTTTATATATATTTTTCAGAACATTTGTTTTGTTCTTTTGTCAATTCATCTGTAATGTCTTGTTTTTTTGTAAATATCAGTGAAATTAAAAGTAAGCTCCCAGATTAACGACTTTAGTTAGTAGTACTTCCAATTGTGTATTGCTTCATTAAATACTTTTAAATTTTATTATGTTTTATATTTATATGCAAATAAGAAAGTATGCTTTTCTATTAGCTTTCCAGTCCTGTGCCTCAAATATAGAGGGATCAAGAGTGCCAGCTTGCCAGGGACCATCTTCGCATATACCTGTTGATCCGCCATAGTTGTTCATAGCACTCCCTTAATTCTTGAGCATGTTCCAGTTTGAAAGAAAAGTTATATGGTTCCCTTACTCATACCTTCGTGAAGCCAAAGAAGCTCTTTCTTCTATGGATTGGGTGAGGCATGGCTTGTTTTTCCTCCTCTGAGCAGAGAGGCTTGGCTGGTGAGTAGACACAGCTGACAGACAGAGAACGGAATCGTTTCTGCATCTTGTTGTCTGTATTGGAGACATTTTTGATTGGCTCTAAGCACTGAATTGCTCACTGTTAACAACTGGTTCATCAGTTGGAGAGTCAGGGGAGAAAGCAAATTGCTTCTTGAGTAGTCTTCATCCTTGTTGAGAACATGACAATTTGGGGAGAGTGCAATTTTCAGCTGAGTTATCCAGGAAACCTAAATCATTGAGTTTACCGGAATAAAGATAGACTTATGCTGCTTTGTCAACTCTTCGATTACAATTTATTGAAAGTAATAAAGTTTTGGAACCACGAGCTATGCTGACATTCACCCGGCATCAGCCGACTGCTTGCCGTAGGTTATTCTGAAAAAGAAATCTTGATGCATTTTCCACTGATAGGGCTTTTTGGCTGAATGGCTCACACTTGGTAACAGAAAACAGTTGGGAGAGGAATGCATGGTGTACACAGTACTTTCTCTCCAAAACCTGATGCCCTCGTGCATTTTGGAAATCTAATTTAATTTTCCTTTAGAGTAAATTTGTTCACTCAAGTGTATTTGAATGATGAAGAGATAATTTATTATTAGGAGGAAAGTACAAAATGAAAACCTAGCAAGGGAAAAACAGAAACCACATAACTGGAATGAATAAATCAAATATTAGTGTATAATTAAAAGGCATTTGAAATATACAATTAATAGAGTGGTATTTTTCCTGACCTAATAAGATAGAACTCTCTGGTTTAGGTGAGATGAAATAATACTCTAACTCCTTTCAAAACTCCTTGCTTTCTCCATATTTCCCTCTCAGCTCCAACTGCCCGGCCATCTCCCTGTTCCAGCATATCTAGTCTCTTTTTCACCCAATGACTTCGTACTGCTAGTTCTTCAGTTTTCTTCCCTGAACAGTTCCTGTCTATAGAAAAGGACGGTGCTTATCCAGCACACTTCTACATTGCAAGAGCTCATAAAAAGAACTGGTACATAAAAAACCACTTGATTATCATTTGTGAATGAATGATGGTGTTATATTCCTGTAGGCTGACACTTTTATAAAATTATTGAGCATGGATATAAACTCTTAAAATAGCAGATGTTTATACTGGTTGTTGGAATTTATGGACATTTCAGCCTTATCATTTAAATTATGCTTAACACATCAAAATATCACAGATCAATTAACCTTTGGGTCAAAATAAAAATCAAATACAACTTTTCACTTGGAGGCATAATAAGCATGTGCTGACTTTCTAGCATTCCTTAATGAAGGAGTCTGATACTCAAACATCAAAACCACAGAGCCTCCTGGGAAATTATGTACACAAACTTTCACTGCATATACTTAATTCTCTTAAATGAGTATTCTTTTTCATATTGCCAAAACCAGGGGGTGGGTGGGGGGAGTCAGAAATATTTTTTAAACAATTGTGCTAATTATGGTAGGAAAAAAGCCCTGGGTGTAAGTCTGTAATATAAGATATAAAGTGCACAATTAGCAAAGTGGACAAAAGATGAAAGAATATCTTTAAATCGGTGTCTCTAAATACTCCTGGGTTGGGGGAGGGTAAGTCAATCTCAGCTCTGATTGTGAGATTGATATGGCTCAGAGAAGTTGATAGGCAGCTAATAGGTACACCTGTGTACACATGTATTAAGATAACCTTGGGTTTATCTCTTCTTCTTCTTCTTCATCTTTTTTTCTTTTTTGCATCACTGCCCTGGTGGGAGTAGGAGGCCCAGCCTTGCTCCTGGAGAGCCGCTGCTGGATTTGAACTGCCAACCCTGTGGGCCGCAGTCCCGCACTCAACCACTATGCCCCCGGGCCTCAGCCAGGTTTATCTCATCTTAACATCCACACACTGACTCTTCATCCCATTTCCTATGTCTAAGAAAACCTACAGGTGCAAACAGTATGTCATCAACTGCTAAAGTTATGACTCATCTACTTCCCAAAGGCCGCCACCATGACACCCAACAGTCTAACATCCCCCTTTTCAAGTAATAGAGAAGTGATTCCTGTTATGATTATGTTTGATGAAGTTCTAAAGAAGGTCAGATTTGAGCTTTATGTTTTCATGGTATTGGTTAAGATACCTTCAGAGAAGCTCTAGCAGTGCTCTGAGGAGTGTCATACTGATGGCACGCATTTTTGCCGGTGTGGCCATCAGGAATCTACAAACGTTTTCAAATGACACCCTTCATAGCCAGGCTCTCATTGGATGCCTACCCCTCTTATTTTCTGCTGGAAGTTTTTATCAAATATGTCTGTATTTTAAAGATCAAGCCTACTTTGAAATATTTGAAAACATTCCCAATCTTGAGAACCCTGATAATTCATTGATGATGATCTTAATTTAACAAGTGTCTCCCTATGAGGATAGATTTCATAAGGCTGAATTGATGTGTAATAGCGATTTTAAAACATCATTTTTCCTGGTCCTTTTGAACTTTAGAATTTTAAAAGTTATATTAAGTAGATCATCAAGGAGATTTTGAAAATGGCAGATTTCTTTCACGTATTATGTCTCCAGATGTTAATATACAAAACAGCCTTTTAAAATTTATTTTTCGATTCCTTGTGTAAAGCAATGAATATTCATGAATACATGTAAATGAGAGCTTTCTCACATCACTTTTCTAATTTGGTGCTCCAGCTAGTTGCTTTTCTTAAAACTTTATTTCTACTTCTGAATGTAAACACAGAGTGATCATTTAAGAATAGTTCAGTGGTAGTAATGAGTACACATTTATATGTAATTTGGAAATGGCAATGTAAGAAGCTATCTGTATTCCATGTTAAGAGTAGATGTATAAGGATTTATATTATCAGTCCGGTGCTTGAGAATCACAGTATTTTAATATTTAGTCCTTAAGGACTAAAAGAGAAGACCTCAAAATCCTACACCAAAGCCTAAGAACGAACAGCAAAAACCCTCGATTTTGAATCAATGCTGGCTGGTGATGACGTCATACTTCACAAATGGAAGACTAGCATTGTGCTCCATGAGATTTTTATTGGCTGATTTTTTTGTATGAAAACCACCAGACCTTTCTTTCAAGGCACCTTGGGGTAGACTGAAGTGTCTAACTGTCTGGGCACATTTGTACATCCTGAGTCTTTGAAACAAAGCTTAGAGAAGTTAAAGAACTTGTCCCAAGTAGCAGAGCAACTAAAAGTTCTGTGATTTGAGGCCAAATGATCACACTGCTTTTCATACCGAGGTCCTTAAGATAGTGTGACCACTGTTCCAGTTTATAAGGCTTCTAATTTATGCACTAATCAATAATACCAAAGGTGAAGAATTTTAATGCTTACCAAATTTGCAAATAAGATGAAGGATTAATCATAAAGGGTTGGGATAGAAATGTTGAAAATAAATACTGATCTTTGGAAATATGGGTTTTTTGATAGAAACAGCATGAGAACTAAGGGGATAAACTTTGGAAGACCAACAATTGCAAATATCATCTTTCATTGCAAATACCATATTTGAATACCATAAAAAGTGATTAGATATGTGACCCTAACCAGAGAAAATACTGAGGAATCAAGTTGATTAAGTATGTGGAAAGAGACTGCAGAAAGTTAGAGTTCATCACTCAGCACAAGGTCAAGAACCAAAGGGGAGCAAGCCATCAACTGCACTTATGCAATTTGAAGTTTAGGCTAAAGAAATAAAAATAAGTTCCTGAGTGCCAAACTACAACCATTTAGGATTTAGAAATTAGAATTTAGAAATCATTTCATGAATAGACATGACACATTAAAATTAGCGACCGAAGTCCCACCAGGTTGTAGCATGGCATGAAGGATACCAGGTAAGAATAAAGCAAAAGACTCAAGTGGGGGTCTCTCAGTAGAGACTTTAAGACTTGCTTTTGGGCATTGAATGGATAAAGTAAATGTAAGCAGAACTGAGGACATAAAAGGACTGAGCGGAAAAAAAAAGAACTGAACACATTTCAAAGGGGAGCTTGAAAGTGAAGTACTATATAACAAAAGTTGCAAAGACCCCAGAGTTCAAACAACATCATCATCATCATCAACAACAATAACAACAACTACAACAAACTCCAGAAGAACATGCTTGGCATTTCTCAAGGAGCTGAAGAGAAAATCCAAGCCTTGAGTTAAAGGATACTGTGGCAAATAACTGACTTCCCAGACTCCTGAAGATATGAAAAGAATCTAGAATCTAGAATTATTTCAAGAGGTAGCATATATTAAAAAATTAGTAGACATTTAACCATTTTAAGAGGTAGCATATATTTTCAAAAAGATAGTATTGAAGTTCAAGCTGCATTAATGGCATAAGAAAAATCCAAAGTTTGTGGAGTTGATGGAATACCAACTGAGGTGTTTCACCAAGTGACTGAAAAATTGGAAACTGTCAATCACCTATGTCAGGAAATATGTAAAATAGCTACTGGACTTCCCATCTGGAAGAGGTCCATACTTTTTACCTATTTCCAAAAAAAGTGTTCAAGCATGATTTTGTATTTATTGAATGATATTATTAATGTTACATTCACATAAAATCTTCTGAAATAACTTTTAAATCGTTGCAAGAATTCATCAACCAGAAACTGCCGGAAATTCATGCCAGATTCAGAAGGGGATATGGGCTGAGAGATGTCATAGTTGATATTAAGTGGGTATTTGAAGAAAGCAAAGAATATTGGAGAGATGTATTTTGTGTACCATTGACATAATGTACAATTACCCTTTATATAAAACTCTGTCTTATACATATGACTTTCTGTGGATTTGTTTCCCTAGTTTACCCAGACTGAAGTTCTGATCAATCTGTTTCACAAGCTCTTAACCTTCCATCTAATTCCAAAGTCCAGAGCTTCTTTCATCTTTTCAGGCATGTGCTTCTTATTCACCAAACATCTGTAGGGGGATGGACATCTCCAGTTTGAATTTGGTACCTCTTGGGTACTGCTCCATGGACTTCAGTGGGTGCAACTTACAGCCTTTTTCCTGCTAGCATTCTCTGGGGTTCCTTCCCCAGAAGCGTGGCCATATTTGAAATGGTGTCCAAATATAATGAAATCCCTAGATATTAATATTTACAGCTTTAATAGTGATATTGAAACCAAACCACAAGTGCTAGATATAAGGAGTGATCCACTTGTTTCAGACCATACAGGTTGCATATATATAAATATATATTTCCTTCACATTTATTGTATTTTTTTAGAGCTTTGGGGTTTGATTCCTTGAATTAGGATGTCAGTAAATAGTGATTTGCTATTAATTGAATTTATATATTGGGATAGTGAACTTTCTCGTAAAACTAGGAGCTTACAGTTTAGAGTTCCATGACTCACTACTGAAGGTTGATGACTCAAATCCACTAGCTTGTCCATAAAAGAAAGGATGCTTCTGTAAAGATTTACAGCCATAGAAACTATGGGGTATAATTCCACTATGTCCTATAGGTTCGCTAAGAGTTAGAAGGGTCTCAGCCCTTATGAGAGAGATTGGCAAAGTAAGGTCCTGGTTGGTAAAACAGAGATTCGTTTGCAACTACTAACCCACAGGTTGGAGGTTTGGATCCACTTAGTGGAACTGACGCGATCAAAGCTCTTCCCATTGAGATCAAAGCTAAGAAAACTCTTGGACCAATAACAAACACAAACCTTGGGGGTGCACATTGTTACTGTGTCATGAAACAGAATCGACTACATAGCAACAAGTTGGATTTTGGTGAGTCTATAAACTATAGAATTTGATGTACTTTTGCCCCCCAAAAGGAATTTATATTAAACTTTTTGGGGAGTGGTAAAAATATGTACAACAAAGATAGGCTATTTCAATAATTTCTACATGGACAATTAACATTGGTTACATGGTTGGATTTGTGCTATCATTTTTGCCATCTTTTTTTTTTTGTTTTTTAGCATCACTGCCCTTTGGTGGTTGTGGGAGCTAACCAGCGCTGGCCCTGAGAGCAGCCACTGGATTTGAACCACCAAATTTGCAGGCTGCAGTTCTGCACTCAACCACTTATGCTACCGGGGCTCAGACATCTATTAAAAATATTTCTAACAAATTTTTCTACTGAAAATTATTACTACCCAAACTTTGAGTCACCTTCATCCATTTGATTTCATATATTTAGTTCTTTTAAAGATCACAACACTCAAGCCTGGCATACTTACTAATAAAGATAAAGCATTTATTTTTGTTTGTTTTAAGGTTTAAAGTATAAAGATGATCACAGAGCAAAAAATGTAGGGTTTCCTTTCAGTGTACCATGTCAGGATTGAAGATCTGAGATAAACCCACCTCTTCAAACCCAATGAGTTCTTAATTACCTACAGTTCTAAGCTGAAAGCTTCAAATATCTTTGCTATTTTTATTAAGCAAGAACTTTTAAATTTAGATGACTTAACGCCATTTTTTCACGCAATATGGTTGACCCATATTTTGTGGAACAAAGCTTACAGACTTGATATCTTTTCTCATTAGTTATTCTCTGAGCACATTATAAACTCATCAGGAACTTCACTACATTTTCACATCTATGTAGATAACACACTATGTATACCAGAGCTGAAATGTATTAAATGTTTACTGTGTGTGTATGATATTGGTGGAAGCACATTCTAGTTCTGGTCTCTCTTAGTTCTCACAGTATACTTGTCAGAAGAGTATGCTAGTTATTCCTGTAAGTGAAACAGTGATGAATGGATATTAAGTATCCAATTAAAGGTGAGTCAGTTAGTAAGTGGTAAAGCCTAGCCTACTAGGGTCCAGAGTTCTTGATTTTGTGTGCTTCTTGATGTTTATATAAACTTGAGGAAGCTTGTTTTCCACCTTGATATATATTTTTAAAATTTTACTTATTTATTTTAAGTATATATTTGATATCAAATATTTCTATTGAGGGCTCTTTCGTCTCATCACAGTTCATCCTCCTTGACACATCATTATTTTGTTTTAGTTCATTTTTTTGTCCTTTAAAAAATGCCAGAGAAAGAGGACAATCAGTGTCCTAAGTCATTTTTGAATTTTTAGAAGTGTGTTTTTAAAAAGAAATTTGCATTAATTTATGTTCCAGAAGTCTTTTAGCTGTCTAGGTTTCAGACAAGCAAAAGTAATCTTAAAGTTAGCATTAAGCATATTTGAACATGTAAACATCTAGTCAACTGAATGTAACAGCAATGAAAACAATTTAAATGGAGAAATTAGAGACATGACTATTTGCCTGTCTGATTTTATATGCAACTTTAAAAATATTAAATTATTAAAACTCGAAGCTCTGTTCACTGCCATCAAGTTGATTTCACTCAGAGTGACCTTCTAGGACAGAAAGGAATTGCCCCTATGTGTTTATGAGTCTATGGATCTGTAGGGGATTAAAAAGCCTCATCTTTTTCTACATCAAATTATAGTCTGATAATTCCTATGTTACTGCTTGTGAAATTGTTTAAATATTTGTTTTGTAAAACTGTGGGAACAATTAAGCAGTTTAATGTCAAATTTTCCATAGATTGAACACTATTTTTTCAACATTTAGGAATAAAATATATAGCTAGTAAACGTTTACATGCAAATAAGGATAGACAAAGGATGTTGTTTACTTTCATGACAGTTCAGAGCATTTATGACTAATGAGTACTTATTAAATCCTGAATGAAACAAATGACAATTCTGGTTCAATTTTGTCTTTAATGTCTAAGAGGAAAGCTAAATGTATAATATAAGTCATTGTTAATTCGCGTTCAACGGTCATTTTATGTTTGTCTTTTTCTTTGAAGAAAGTGTATTCTATGAAGTCCCAATGGGGTGATGGGTTAGAGACTAAAATCCACAGGGGTGATATCTCTGCTAACAGCGTAAAGCTCTAAGAGACTTTGATGCCATTAATGCAAAAGGAAAGACACCCTTTCTGCGAAAGGCAGCAAATCTCTAACCTCAATTCGAATCACCTTTCTCCCTGCCATCGACTCAATTTTGACTCATAGTGACTCTATAGGAGAGAGGAGAACTGCCCCTGTCTGTCGGTTTCTGAGACAAGAACTCTTTATGAGAATAGAAAGCCTTGTCATTCCTCCAAGGAGTCACTGGCAGTTTTGAACTGCAAACCTCATGGTAATCACTTGTAATCACTACTCCATCGAGGATCATAAAGTATCACTGGTTGGTTTGAATTGCTAAGTTTTACTTTAAAAGTCAAATGCAAACTACTGGTGGTGCCACCCAGAGGCCTTAGAAAGGACACCACTGATGCAGGTCAAATAAAGTGCTTTGTTATCTGGAAAAAAAAGAAAAGATGAGTCAAAATAATTTTGCAGTAGAAAGAAGTTTATGCTCTGAAGTTGTTTCTGAAAAATGCACTAGCATGTAAGCAGGTATTATTCTACAGAAAATTAAATGTAAGCTTCCTTTAAATGCCAAGGACAGATTCTCATGTCTTAGAAGAAAGAATATCACTATAGCAATGGCTTGCAACTCAGCTCCAAACATACTGTGTGTGTGAATGTATGCAGGTCCTTAAGTATCTCATGTATGATACGAATGATTAAACCAAGCAGCAACATGCAGAGCATGTATTTTGAATAGTACATGAAAACATAGTTAATAGTTAACTTTATATTTTGGGTCCCTTTCACTCAGTGAGATTATTGATTGGAGATGTGCTGTGACAGCTTACAAGCCATTTACTGCTGCATTCATGACAGGATGAGAGAGAGAGAAATGACAATTGAGGCCTATTATGGATATAACTGAAAAACAATATTTTTGTGTGAAAAAATCATACATAAAAATCAAGTCTTATGATAATTTACCAGTATGCAGCGAGAACACTAAGCTTGTAAATCTACACAGAATCCCCAAATCAAATCTGTTGCTGTGCAGTGGACAATTGAGAACTCCATGTGTTACCAAGTAGAAATGTTCCTATGGGGTTTCTCGCCTGTAATATGGTGGCGGCCACCTAATCTGGTGTCAATTCGAGGATTAAGATTGTAGGCGGGGAGGCTATCCTGTCAATTTGGAGATAGCCAATGAGACCTCTGTGTGGGCATGGCTTTCTCCTGTGAATTCTGGGAAATCTGGCCGTATTTCCCCCTTGAAGGTTAGAGACTCATGACTAAGTCCCATGGAGGTACCCTACTGACAAGACCACAAGGCTGACTCCCTGTGAGACATCCAGAAGGAGAAGCCACATGGGCTTACCCTGATGGAACCGGAACTCTGTAGCCAGAAAAGCCATGCAATGAGACTCCTGCCAGTGCTGAGATGCTTGAGAAGCCACAGAGAGGTCCCTGCCAGTCCTGTGATGCTTCTACCATCACTGGACATACAAAATTCTGCACCCATTGTCTTGGTGTCATTGCATGTGCCTCATGAATCTGAAGAAAACTTTATAGACTGGTATTGGACAAGGTCTAATATCAGATGTGGACTTGAACTGGATTGGGTTGGGATGCTTTCCTCAATGTTTCATTCTTCTTGTATAGAAACCTCTCCCTTATATACGTATGTGTGCTTGTGAATTAGTTTCTTTAGTCTACTCAGATTAACACAAGTATTTTGCCACTTCTTTCTTTCTTGGTACTACTAAGTAGGTTTTAAGCATAAACTTCTAAGTTAATAGCTGAGCATAAACCAATTATGCCTCAGGTGGTCCTTAAGAGATGCATAGTCATAGTTTCATTTTCCTTAATGGCTGTGATGTTGGGTGCAATTGCTTTCTTAGGGTATGACTTAATAGTCTGAGGAAACTTAAGGTTTTGATTTTTTTCCTATAACCTTTGAGTTTTCACAGATCTAACCCAAGAAAAATGAGGCATTTGCATGAATAATGAATTATATCAGGTGGTGGTCATTGTTAGTTCTAAATCATCACAGCTCTATGTAAAACAGAAGGATCCACAACCTGCCTACACCAGGCTCACAATTGTTCTTATGTTTGAGATCGTTTTTGCAGCCACTGTGTCAGTTTATCCCACAGGGAGCCTACATCCACTGCCTAGACAGCCTACCTCTTTTACTCTGCCCCTCTACTTTATGATGCATGATGTCCTTCTCGAAGGATTGGCCTCTCTTGAAAACATGTCCAAAACACTTAAGGCAAAGTCTTGACATCTTTGCCTCCAAGGAAACTTCTGTCTGTTCTTCTTTCAAGAAGACAGATCTCTTTGTTCCTTTGGAGGTCCGTCCGTGATACCTTCAATATTCCTTGCCAGCACTATTTTTCAAAGGCATTCACTATTTTTTGTTCTTCCTTATTCAATATCCAAATGTTCATGAGGAAATTGAAAATGTCATGGCCTGGGTCAGGTGTACATTAATCTTCTAACTAACATCCTTGCTTTTCAACACATTAAAGAAGTCTTCTAAAAAAAAAAGAAGTCTTCTGAAGAAACTTTACTCAATTCAACTTTTTTTAATGAGCATTGATTGTGAATCCAAAGAAAAATTCAATTCTTGACAACGTCAATCTTTCCTTTTTATCAGGCTTTAACCCATTGGTCCAGTTATGAGGATTTTGTTTACGTAGGTTACAATCCATACTGAAAGTTGCACTTTTTGATCTTCATCAGGAAGTGCTTCAAGTGCTCATTTTCAGTAATCCAGTTCATGTCCTCTGCACACAGTAGGTTCAATCCTGCAATGCTGCACTCTTCTTCATATACTCCAGCTTTTCCAATGATTTGCTCACCATATAGACTGAATAAATATGATGATGGGATACAACCCAGATGCATGTCTCTCTTGGTGCTAAACAATGAAATATTCTCCTCTTCTCTTTACACAACTGCATCCTGATCCATGTATAGATTCTACATAAGCACAATGAGATGTTCTCGAATTCTCATTCTACTCAAGGCTTTGTATAGGTAGGTGTGAGGTACACCACAATCAACTCCCCTTTCAGAGTCAATAAAACACAAGGAAAGATCTTTCTGGTATCTTCCACTTTCAGTCCAAATCCATCTGACATCATCAGTGATATCTCTTGTTCCATGTCCTCTTCTGAGTCCAGCTTGAAACTATAGCATTTCTCTCTTACTATACTGCCTCAAATATTGTCAGATGATTATCCACAAAATTTTACTTGCACATCATATCAGGGATCCCCAAACAAAGCTCACTGCCAACGTGTTGATGCTGATTCCTAGGACGGAACTGCTCCTGTGCATTTCGGAGACTATAACTCTTGAGCAGAATGGATAGCTTCGTGCTTTTCCAGAAGAACAGTCAGTGACTTCAAGTGGCTGATCTTCCAGTTGGCAGCTTGACATATAACCAACAGGTCACCAGGGCTTCTCTATAAAATTTGAGCCTTCTATTTTGTCACCTTTCTTTGGAATGTGTACACATGTGAACCTCTTTAATCAGTTGGCCAAATTTTTGACACAGATGAGCGAGAGCTTTCAGCTCTTCACCTGCTTGTTGAAGCATTGCTATTCCATCCATTTCTGGAGCCTTACTTTTAGCGAATGCTTTCAAGGTAGCCTGGCCTTCTTCCTTCAGTACCACAGACACTTGCTCATATGCTACCTCTTGAAATGTTTGAATGTCAGCTACTTATTTTTGATACAGTGCCTCTGTGTATTCTTTATATCTTCTTTTAATGTTTCCTGCCTCATTTGCTATTTTACTTATAGAATATATTGGTGCTGTAATTTGAAGATTGATATTTTTCTTTAGTATTTCTTCTTTTCAGTTCTTCTAATATATGAAATGAGAATCTTTCTCACTGAAATCACCAAATTTCTTAGAAAATTATCAGTACAGTGCAATTTTATTCCATGTGGCAATTCATTGATCACTACAGTATTTCAAAATACTTTGAATTCCTTTTTGGGGGTGCATCACTGCCCTCTGGTGGTTGTGGGAGCTACCCAGCCTTGCTTCCAGAGTGCTGGTGCTGGATTTGAGCCGCCAAGCCTGTGGACCGCAGTCCCGCACTCAACCACTTACAGCATCGGGGCTTAGCCATCTGAAAATACTTTTATATTGAACTTTCATCCTCTCAGATTATCAAATATGTGACCAACAAGTGGGGAGTAAATTATTCTTTGGGTTATTGAAACTCTGTCATGTTTCTTTCTTTTACAACAGAAATATTCACTATGAGCTCAATATATAGATATACCAACATGCATATAGGACTGTGTTAAGATAATACAGGGCATGTTGGAAAATGACAGATGATAAGCAAAGATTTTGGATAACATGTCCATTTCTTTCAGTTCCAAGATTATTTGGAACATGCAGAGTAGTGTGATTAAATACCTGGAAATATGTTCTGTTAACAAAGTGTCCTTCAAAAGGTATTAAAGTTACTTGAAGAAAGCTGCCCACATGTCTGTAGGAGAAAATGATCAAACTATAGAACTTACACACACACACACACACACACACACACAAACTTACTGCCCTCAAGTCCATTGTAACTTACAGTCATCTTATCAATATTGTGAATTCTATAGATCTGTACATAGGGCAGACAGCCCCAATTTTCTCCACAGGCCAACCATCAACATAAAGGCTAACAGTCCACTGTCTATCCTATGGGATGAGAGACTCTTCAGAAACATACAACTTATTCCAAAATCTTTAGCTGCTGTCATCTGAAACAACCACAGTGTATTTTAAGAGTATGGAAAAGGTGTTCTTGATTTCTAAGCCCAGAGATTAATGAGAAACTTATATACAATTCAAACAGTGTTACCAATAGCATCTTTCATGTTCCCCAGGCTTCTCAGATTCTGCTTGTCAGAAGGTGTCCTCTTTTAATTATAACTCCTGTTAAATTGTGTTCTTATTGGGAGGATGCATTAAGTTTAGATTTTTTCTGCTCACTTTTCATGGAAATTAATTATGTTTCATGGAATAACCAGTTTCTAAATCATGAAGCAAACTTAAAAATGTATGTATGTTTGTAACTGAAGAAGACTAAAATACCTCACAAGAAAATGAAACTAATGGAGTCTTCACTTTACCTTTTGTGCCAATTCTGTGTCCTGTGTGTAAAGCTGGGTGGTGGGGGAGGGGAGCCTAGAAGGAAGTGATCGTTACAGGGACATTCAGACAGAGTGCCTGAAGTTGAACTACTGATGAAATAATACAAGAAAAAATATGGAATTATCATGATGGAGTGAGAGATTCCTTAATAAAAGAAAGGCTCGATTCATAACAAGGAAAGTTGTAGAATGAAGTGAAAAACCACTAAAAGGAACAGCAAAGTTGTGTTTAGTATATCAATGAGACATGAAGCATGGCAACATGAACATTATAGTCCAAAATGTAATTTTTACAGATGTCAAATTTTAAAGTGTCAAATTACTTAGAATTGCTGAGCTAGGCTGAGAGAAAATGACATGCATAATATTCGATACCCTCCTTTTTAGAAGTTGAAAATCCAGCTCCCAATGAATGACTTTCTCTTTGGGTGGAAGCTGAACACAAGTTTTTGTTTTGTTCCTTTTCCAGAAAAAAAAGAGTAGTGTTTATCTATAGTCCTAGACTTTAGTAATGGGAAGCTGACGGGCTACCTAATCACCTTTACTGATAAATACCCCTCTTCTTTGTAAGTCAGAGAGGAGCCCTGTGGTAAAGTGATTGTGCTCTTTCTGTGATCCTCTCGGTCAACCATATGGAACCACTCGATTTTCCACTGGAGCAAGATGGAACTTTCTACTCTCCAAAACTCACAGGGGCGGTTCTACCATGCCCTCCCATCAGGGTCGCTCTGAGTCAGCATCGGCTTGATGGCAGTGAGGCCTTCTTTTGTAAATCAAAAATACTTTTCTCATTTAATATGTTGGGAATTATGAGTAACAAATGCAAGTGAAATGTGTGTCTTAAAAAATCAAGAACCAAATGAAAACATAAGATTTAAAAACCTGAAAATATTTAATTTCCTTTAATTGCCTCTGTATAAAGTTTGAATTTTAAAGTTGGGTAGAAATGTGTCAAACACTGGGTCCATGCCTTATTGACTGTCTATATTTGATTAAGATATGTAACCTTCAGAAACCTCATTTTCTTCCTTGAGACAAACATAATCTATTATATGAATCTTCTGGGATTATTTTGCATATAAAATTAGATAATGTGTTTCTATCAAATTATTTGGTCACTTGACATTCATAGATTGAGCACATAATCATAATTATTTTTATTGACTTACTGACCATTGCTAAAGCAGCTAAAAGAATGAGGTATATTCAGTCTGAGTTCATACATGAAGGAAACTTCCTTTTATAAAGGACACTTTATAAAATTTCATAAATTGGTGTGTCAACTAAATGAAATAAATCAAATTCGGTATACTTAAAACCCTTCAAACATGTTATTTTACTAGATTTTATGATTTGCTAACATTAATAATACTTTGGGAATTCTTTTCTGGTACTGCCAGATTCATTACTTTGAAAAACTGATTTAATGTTTTCATATGTTCATTTGCTCTTCTGAATTATCAATGTTAGGAAATCAATAACTGTTGAGGTATACTGTGTTCACAGAATATATAAAATGATTGATTTTTTAGCATAGGTTAAACTTCTTTGCTCTCTTTCAACTCAATATAGGCACAATGACCAAATGCAGATACTGAAGGAATGGAACACAGAAGACATCATGAGCACTGTCAGTGCAAACAATGATGACTGTGTGTTCAACAAAATGCCACTTTTTTATTGAAAACAGAGTTTTACATTTGGAGAGCCACCACAAAGCTAGGCAGTCACTTCTTAAGAAGTTTGAAGCTATATAGCAGATGTTATCAGACCCCTGGTGGTGGAGTGTTTACTTGTTGGGCTGCAAAAAACTGCTGCCGCTGTACAAAACCATAAAGCACTCTGTAAGAGCAAGATGGGCTTTCTATTCCCAGAAAGAGTTACAGGCTCAGAAACCCCCTGGAGCGTTGCTACTCCATTCTTTGAGTCACTGTGTGTCAACATCAACTCTAAGGCTATTGGTTTAGTATTTGGGTTGTTTCAGTGAAATACTAATAAAAGGGTCACTAAATATAAAGCCTAGTGATCTTAAAAGTCCATGAGCATGAAACATCAGGATGAAATTAAGATTTAAAAATCCAATCTCATATGAAGGAATTAAATTAGGCTATCATGATTTTAATGGGAGAGTCAAGAATCAACATGGGGGAGTCAACTGCAGTCTTATGTTTTTAAAGATCATCTTTGTGTGTGTGTGTGTGTGTCTTTTAAGGTCTTTGATGTCCTTTCAGATACACACTAAGAGCAATGAGATTAATAAACATGAATAGATATCCTGATCCCTAAATGGTAACAGACTTCATTAGCTCAAAGGTACAGTATTGACATGCATAATTGCTTGGTTGAAGGATGGCTATGTCAGAATTACTGACGGTGTTAAAGGCTTGAATTTCATTAAAAGGTGTAGTTGTGTCCACTGATAGAATACTGTGTCAGCACTTCAGGAATGCAATGGATTAAGAGTCTCAGATTCTGAGGATCATCCAATGTTGGCTCATATTTCTGTGAGCGCTAAAGGTTGGCAGTTTGAACCCACCACCTGAATTATCAAAGAAAGACTTGGAAATGCACCTCCTTAAATATTACCATGAAGTCAAACTCTGAAGCTGTGGGTCTTGGTCATTAAGGTTGTCACTCAGTGAGATAAACTGGAAAGCAATGGTTTAAAGATATGTGTACAGGGGAGTTCTTTTCAAGGACAGCTTCCAAGCCTAGGAGGAGACAAGGTACACATTTCCATGTGGTCTGCGAATTCTTAGAACACACTATAGTGAGCCTAGGGTTTGCGAGTTCATAGTGTGAGCAAGTATTAGGCAACCTATCACTATGCCACTTCTGAGGGGTAAGCAGGTCACCACCGCTGATTATAATTCCCACGATGAAGATTGGCTAGGTGCTTCGGTGTGTCCTGAGGCTGATAACGAGTCCAAGGTACAGTCACATTTGACAAGAACTTTAATTTAGCTGCACTCACAATAAGAACAACTTTGCTGGTGACAACATTTCAGGATTTTGGAAGTGAAGCTCCATTGAGTCTGTCTACAGGTATTATAGTTAATAGATTTGGGGAACCTCATCTGAGGGCAGGGTTTTAGAAACATACAAGTGGTCCATAGTAGTTTCTTTGAGGAGGTCTGAATGGGCCATACTGTACACAGAGGCATAGCTGGAGAATGTTTTAGAAGGCAAACAATCATTGGGAGGACTCAACATAACCATGTCTGAGAGATTCACTGAGATGTTCTCCAGTGATAGCAGGCGGGGGGCAGAATGCATGGGAGAATCAGGATTCAGTGAGAATCCCAAGGTCTGAATATTGGGGTCACAGCAGCACTCCAAAGCTTTGCAGGATTCTGGATCTCAAAACTCAGAGGGGCAGGGTCTTCTGTTGATGTTCACTCAGAAGGGCAGGGTCATTTGTTGGTCTTAATAGGCTGGAAAGTGGGGGAGCAATTTAATACCAGACCATTTATCTCAGATATTTATTTTGTTAGATGAGGAAACTTCAAAAAGTATGAAATATATTTGCTATAATTAGTAAGACTCTTAGTACTTCCAAAGAAAGATTATTATAAATTTTACCATTTTATTTAGCATTGATAACCTAGTAAATCCGTAGAACTGAAATTCATAAGAGAAAAGTCGGAAAGCAGGCATATGCTTCATCATTGGTAGGGCTCTTTCATGGTGTAGTTGTATGTACTGGCTGATCATCACAGGTCTTCTTTCTTGGTAGAAAGAAGAAACTCTATGCTCATAACAAGTTACAGTCTTCAAACCCACTGGGGATGTTCTACCCCATCTCACAGGGTTGCTATGAGTCGATGGCCATGAGTTTTGTTTTTTTTTTAATAGCCCATGGCATCTTTCCAACTCACATTGACCTTATAGGCAGAGCAGATCTGCCGCAGTGGCTAAAACTGGCACTTTACCGACGTCTAGCCTCATCTTTCTTCTATGGTTGGGCTGGTGGTCTTCTGACTATTGATCTTGTGCATAATCCACTATGCCACCATGGCTCAGTCAATTGCAGTGAGATGATTTATTTGCTTGCATGGTGCATTTCCAGTTCTATCTAGGATTGTGTAATTTATTTAGTTTTAAAATCCACAGTACAGAGTGTATGTTTATCTCTATACCTACTTTTTAAGGGTATATAATTCTTCTGAATGCAACTATTGGTTTAAAACCTTCAAATATAAAAAGAGAATTCTTGTTCTGAATATAAATTTCTCCTTAGAAGCAAATCAAGTGAATAAATAAATACAATAATATTTTACTGTGAAATACGAAGCTTTGATCTGCTTTTTAGGGGGTGTGGGAAATGCAAGGGAATTAAATACTATCTGAATAAATCTTTTCTTCATAAATTATCTTCAATGTCAGCCTTTCAAAGCAAGGTCACTTTTAGAAATGACAGAAAGTCAACTGTACAATTATAAGACAATTGTTGCTTATTCAATTAGAGCCCCATTATTGGGTCTTTAGGTCATATTGACTTGATAGGAAGGCGAAAAGGCAAGTAACTCAGGTGTAACAAAGGTCTTTCATGGATAAAACATGGAAATTGTAGATAAATGAATAAGGAAACTTCATTTCTACTTCAAACTCACTCTCTGATGAGTGAGTTTGCACTAGGTGGTCATGTGTTCGATGCATGATGTCCTAATTTATAAAAGTGATAAGAGAGGTCCCATTCTCTTTGATCTTCACATGGATTTCTTAATTTCTGTAAATCCCTTAGTGATTTGGGATCCATCTCTATATCTATGCCTGTGTCTGTGTCTGTGTCTATATCTGGGCCCATGCCTGTGTCTGTGTCTTTGTGTCTATGTCTACATCGACATCTACTTCTATCTACACCCATGTCTATATTTATATCCATCTATATATTAGAGTCCCTGTGGACTCTAGATACATAATTTCATGTCAACTTGCTTCCTTACAGGAATGACCTTTTCTTAAAGAGGATCCTGGAAAATTCCCCCACTCTCTTTGTTTTCATCTTCCTTCTGGCAGACCACTCAGGGACCTGGCAAAGCCCTGTGATGCTTCCATTGCCATCCGACCCACTGGGCTTTGCATCTACCAGCCTGTCATCTTCCTGCGTTCTGCTTCATTGCATGTGGCTGCATGAGTCTGAAGAGGGTCTTATGGACTCGTGTCAGGATTATGGACTTGAGTTGGTCTGGTCTGGGAAGTTTTCCTGATATGCAATTACTTCTTGATTGAAAGCTTTTTCTGACACATATTTGAGTGTCTCTGGATTTGTTTTTCTAGTCAATCAGGCCTAAAATTGTCCCTAGTGTAACAGTTAAGGGCTCTTCTGCAAACAACAACTAATGGCAGGGCCTTGTCTCTACTTAGGATCTCCTCTTAAGAAGCCCTGGTGATATGCAATTGAAAAGTCACCATTAAAAAACACTGTGTATCACATGTCTGCCATAACATCCACAGGGCTGTCATCTGAGCCAGGAAGAGCTTGATGGTAACTAGCTTGACTGAATATACCTACATTACCATGTGTGGTTCTTTTTAGGTGTCATCAAATTCGTTTTAAGTCATAGCAACCCTATGGAGAACAGAAGGAAGCAGTTCTGTGCCAATTGTTCCCATTGTACAGTGAGATTATGACATGTAAGCACAATCAAGAGGTTTTTGTAGCAGATTTGTTCATGTGATTTCTTCACTGCCACATCTGTGTGTGTGCATGTGTGTATATATATATATACATATGCACATATATATGTACTACATTTCTATATATGTAGATAGGAACCTAAGTATAAAAGTATTGTTATAAAATCATAGAAATTTATTTTTTAAATGTCAAAATATAAACATAGTCCCCATTTAGTTCTGTAAGCTTCTGATGATGGCGTTTCCATTTCTTTAATCCTTTACCCAAGAATTCCGCACACTGATTTTTACCCTGCTACAGTGGTGGCCCAGGCATGCTAACTCCCGAGTGCTGGGCTGCTAACAACAGGCTTGGTGAAACTTCACTGGCTCTGTCCAGGGAGAAACCTGAGGTTGTCTTCTCTTGTAAAGATACGCAAAGTCCTGGAAATTCTATCTAGAGTGCCTGTGAGTTGGAAGTAACTTAATGGTAGTGGGGTAGACTTTTGGTCAAAATGGCACTTTTTTTTTTTTTTTTTTTTTTTAGGCATCACTGCCCTCAGGTGGTGGGAGTAGGCGGCCCAGCCTTTGCTCAAAATGGCACTTTTGACAGCTTCAAGGGACATGAATTGGAACCCTGAGGGCCTGACAGTTACTTGTAGGGCTGTGCTAGGTCTTTCTACTCCGCAAGGTGTTACAGTCTCAGGAAGCGCTATCCCCTTCTGTAGCGTCACTGTGAGTCAGCATGAAATTGATCTCAACACTGAACTTTTTCAGTGAGAGGGACTTAAATTGTGTTATATTTAAAATTTTATTTGAGTTTTGGGAATAAAAAAGAAATCTTAAGGGGAAATATTAAGGCTGTAGGGTGAGTGCAGTAAAATTTTTCAATGAAATTCTAACAGGGTATTACTATCTTTACCATTATGAAAAAAAAATCCTCATCTAATTTTCATGGTATTTTGTTGAACAATGTGGTTTTCAATTATCTTCAAACTCTTTCAAATGTACTCTGGGATTGTCCTCTGAGCTTAAAACATCAATCAAAATTACCCTTTTGGGATCCCCCCCTCGAAAAATAAACATTTGCCATTATCTTCTTAGTCATCCTCTCATTAATTTAATTGACTTAAAGGAAAGCATTGTTTTGATTGTGTGTTGTTGGGGTGCTTAACAACTTCAGCTAAGGGTGTAAGATAAAGTTTATGTCAAGTCTGGGAACTCAAGCTAAAAAAATTAAAGTTTAGATGATTCTTCAATTAAATAGAGGAACATTATGCTATAAAGAAAATAATAAATAGGTGAAAAAAGTGAAGCCATTCCACTTTCTCAAAAAACAGAATTGGATCTCTTGATTGACTGCCTTATGTTGGTATACATACTGATTTTTTATTATCTTTACTATGTTAGGATGTTATTTCTAATATTAATACATTCCTCTATGCATAAAACTCTTATTTCTATTATTCTATAGTACATAATCTGCCATATGTTACACTCAAAATTACTGTGATAACTGTTGTAAATAACCGAGTTGCACTTTGATAATAGAGGCTTATTTGATGTTAGTAGTCAACTTTTCTACTTAATATCTTGCCAGAGTCATCACTCAAAATTATTTAAACATTTTTCTTATCACTGAAGTCATTGCTGTGCTTATTAATCATATAGTAGAGATGGATCAAGCATATCCACAAACTCCTCTGGTTGAACTTCACACTTTTCCTCCTATTTATGACATTTCCTCATTTCATTACAGCAATGAGTCTCCATCAGGAACATGCCGCCCAAGTCATTTAACATTTCAAGTTGTTAAAATCACTTTGCTTTTGGCTTCATAACTTAAAAAATGTTACCCAAGGCACACTATAATTATGTAGGAATGCACGACTTGTCAAATCTCATAGCTTTTTAACTCCCAATCAATTGAAATGAAGCACTTTCCTTGAAAGGCTTTGCCAAATGATATTCCTTATTGAAAAGTGGTACTCTCAGGAACTGTCCATTTTTCTTATTCTATGTAAGACAGCAATAGAAAGAGAATAGTGAGAGAAGAATAGAAAACAAGGGACTTCATGGGGAGGGGGCGGGGGAATTCACAGCCACTGAAACTATGTAGAAAAAAACATAGGTGGGCAGTAAAGAGAAAAAGCCTAAATTTGACTTCCTGTCGGTGCACACATACTTTCAGGAGTATACAGATTTTTGAAAATGTTGCCTCAGAGCAGTCCCTCTCTCCTGACTGGTTTGAAGTTGGTGATAGGAATGAACGTGGTCGGGCTGAACCCTGGTGGCATAGTGGTTGAGTGCTGGACTGTGGCCCACTGGGCTGGCAGTTCAAATCCAGCAGCAGCTCTCCAGGAGCAAGGCTAGGCATCCCACTCCCACCAGAGGGCAGTGATGCCCCCCCACCCAAAACACAAACAAACAAAAGGAATGACACGGTCCAAGACAAAGTGATCATATCACATCCCAGAGAATAAGTCAAGTGTGGTATGTGAAGTGACGATATGCTGCAAATGGAGCAGAGCCATGCAAAAAACTAAATTCTGAGAGATGTCTGGAACTTAAAAATATCCATCTCATTGACTTCTCTCTTTTGTGTCCTTTCTGCTTTTATTATTTTTCTGTGAATCCTTAATTTCAAGTACACCTCTCTTCCCCTCTGTCCATCTCTACTTCCTGATGTCCCTCTATGATTTTCCCCTCTTTTCTCACTCTCTTCAATACCTCTTGACCTCCATATTCATTCACATAATTTCTAGCTCTCATACTTTTCTTGCTCCTTTCTTGTTTTTTTAAAAATAATCCTTCCTTTTCGAGATGTTTTAAAAGTTTTTGAAACTGACAAATAAAAATGTCGGAAATGATCAAATATATTTGAATGCATTTTTTTTGACATATTGGGGGGTAAAATGCATTGATGTTTCATGGAATCATCTTTGGAGATATTAATCTGATATCAGAATATCATAAGGCCCTATGATTTCTTTTATCCACAGGCAATATTAGTCCCCCCTTCAAGTTCAATAATAGGTAACTGAAATGGTGATTGTGTTTTCGATCTGGAACATGCCAAAGTGTTTGGATGTGTCCTCAATACTTATCAGGAATTAAAAGAGTTGATATGCTAGATAAAATGTATTTTAGTGAATTAGGCTTTATTGCTGAAAAACACTGCTTTAAAATATTAATATGCATAAGACAAATATAAAATGTTCTCTATTTTGCATGCAAGACAATGGAGTTATTGCTTCAATTTACGTAGCATGTGCTAGTTGCTGGGGAAAGTGGAGTGAATTATATGACAGTCTTTAGTCCAGAGTTCTAATCCATACACTTTCAATTACGCAACTTTATCTCTTTGCCCAGCCCCTCATATTCTCTGGGCTTTAATTTCTTCATTTGCCAACAATTTAATATGCTGTGCTGGAAAAATAATGTCTCCTTTAGTTCTGTGGCTTCAAGTTGCGTTATAAAAGATATTTAAAAGATATCAGCATACGCATTTCCTTCTTAAAGTTCAGCGTGTTTTTTAGAGAAAATGGTCCTGTAAATGACAGGGCACTTTAAACATGGATGCCATCTGGGAATTGAAATATGTCCTAAATCTAAATTATTTAGATACTTTTAGTCTTAAGAGGCCTAGTTCTAAAGCAGGAATTCTATCTCTATAGACATATTCTATATACTCTTCCATATTTTTTCTAAAGACTGTACCTTTTAAATTTCATTTTCCACTAAAATTTTGAAGGCCCCTTGTATATTATAGCAACACATTTTCTAGAACTAATATATATATATGTATATACACACACATACCCACACATTTTCTGGGACTTATATATATATATTATAGGAAGACATTTTCTGAAACTTAATTATATGTATATTTCTAGAACTTAAATACATATATATTGTTGAAGGGGCTGTGCTAGAAAAATAATTTCTTCTTTAGTTCTGTGTCTTCAAGATGCATTATAAAAGATATTTAAAAGTTATTGGCATACTCATTTCCCTCTTAAAGTTGCATTATATATATCTTTATAGAATGTTACACTATATAAAGTTGCATTATACATGTATATATTTAAATAATACCTTTTGTATACACACAGTGTACTATATATTTATATATAGTAATGTTGTCTAGACAACACATGCCAAATAAAGATGTAACTTTTACTCACATAGTATACATTTTCTTTTCAAGAAAGTTGAGCTAAAATAGAATACAAGACTACTCATCCCAAACAGTCTTGCTTTGGAAATGAGCATCTCACAGCAGGTGACTGAGGGGCTGAGGATGCAGAGGGGAATGAGAGCTCAGGCCCCCAGGAGCCCACAGTTGCACTGGGATAAGTGGGATGGCATGATCAGTGACATATAACCAGAGACCTACATTCAGACTTGTCACCACTGCATCGGTGATGTCTGAGTTCAGTGAGGGCATTAATTTTTTTCAAAAAGCATATTCCAGATAGGCAACTGGAAAAAATGTCAAGGAATGTTCATTTGAGTACAGGGAAGAGCTTGGACAATATGGTACTATGAGTTTAGAAAAACCTAAGCTGCTGTTTATGGCTGTAGAATGAAATAAGTAGAACATTTCAGTGGCAAGAGAGAAAGTGAAGTATCAAGGCAGGGCTTATTACTGTCTAATATTCTACATGCAGCAATTTGAGTTTGGCTCGGTATGCATCATGAAGTGGAGAAACAGTGGTAGGAATTAGTATACCCTTTATACATATTATTTTTTAATATAAGGAATAATCAGGTGAGGTAGTCAAGAGACACCCATTAGGAGTCCATTACACAAATCCAATTAAGAGATGGTGAGCCACTGTCACAGTATCTTATGTATTAATTCATTGCACACCATCACTCAGGAACTGTGGCTGGTACTGTGCTCTCTCTCTAACTGATTTAGAAAAAGTCCCCAAAGTACTAGTATTCCACTACAAGATGCAAACTGAAACTGGTTCATCAATATTTTCAGTTCACTCACAATAGTCGTATAGCTGAACTAATTACTCAAAGTCTGAAGGGTAGCATTACATTAAGGCTGTGGGGTGAGTGCAGTAAAAAAATGTTCAATGAAATTCTTATAGGGCATTACTTATTATCTTAATCATTATGAAAAAAAATCCTGATCTAACTTGTTCAAACTCGTTCAAATATTTGACACCCCCTCCCCCCCCGCCAATCTACAATGACTTATAAATTGTCACCCCTGTTCTTCTGTTGGAAAGGAACTCTGGTGGTGTAGTGCTTATGAGCCGGGCTGCAAACACCAAAGTCACAGTCTGAACCCACCCGCTGTTCCTCTAGAGAAAGCTCACAGAGAGCAAGTCCTGGAACTTCACGGGGCCAGGTCTCCTCTGACCTACAGGGTCCTGAGAAATCAGAATTAACTCAATGGCAGTGAGTTCGGGATTTGGCTGCCCTGTCAGCTCATCAGCCATTTGTACAATTAAAGGGGTGGGAGCTGTGATGGATTTGTAGGAAAATGAGTGTACCTTTAAGGAGAACATTGATGTTGGGTGCCTGAACACTGACGACAAAGTGAAACCAGGATAAGCCTTCCTACTGCCAAAAAAAAAAAAAAAAAAGAAGAAAGAAAGAAAGACTAGCTTTGGAATCCCTGTGGAGTCTCACATCTATTCTGTTCTCTTGGGTAGTTCTGAGTTGGAATTGAAGGCAGAGGATTTGCTTTTGAACATACCTTTGCCCTTCCAACAGCTCCTTGGAGGAGCAGTGCTTAACCTCATGCAGCTTTCTCTCATAGACCCGAAGCCCACTGCCAGCAGCACACTAAGCAAGGGGTGGCTCTGTTTGTACTTTAGGGAAAAAAAGCATCATTCCAGCAGTGTATGTTGGAATGAGAAATGAGGTTTGCAATGGAGTGCAGAGATCGTGTTTGTTTCAATGAAAATATCATTTAATGAGCTGATTTTAGGAAACCAACCAAAGATGGATGAATATACTGTCCAAGATGGTTCGTCTCCAGTCTGGGAGGTTTTCTTTAAGAAGCTTCCTTGCTGTGTAGCTTCCCTATCTTACTCAGTCTTGACAATTGCCTTTATTTCTTCTTGTAAACTCAGTATTCTACATTAGATTTAATATTCTATATTAATTTTTTAACCCTTTAGTCATAAAGTCAAACAATCTAACTCAAATGCCAATGAGACAATAGCTTGTAATGAGGACCAAAATAAATTGATGTTACATGCATCCAGAAGAAAGTACTTTATTTCTAAAGAAAAATTTTTAACCACTGCTGTGACTTAAATGGGAAGGATTTGGTGCGCCCCCAAAATGTGCAGCATATTTTGTTGTTGTTGCAATCAATCTTTTGTTCTCACCAAATTAAAAGTTTTTGTATGTAATTGATAAGTACACATGACTTACGATTTTAAGATTCAGTTCCTCCACGATCAGATGTGATTTTTGAAGATATGGATTTAGTAATAAAGGCACATTTCACAAGTAACTTCAGATGAGTTAATTCTCCTCTGAGAATGTGGTTGAGAGAGTTGTAGCATTCATAAACTGGTCTGAAGAATAAAATCCAGGTTAATATTGGAGTACCTCACATGAAATGCAACATTTTATTATCCCTTCCTCATCTATATTCACCTTTGTGCTATTTTCTCAAACTTATCCTGTGTGAAGGGTTAATCAGACCATGTAAATTACCAGTGCGGTGTGCAAGCTACAGCAAACCCTTAAAGCTAGTCTTTGTTTTCTGTTTGAAGCTGGGATCCAGCACAAGTGACATAATCACTTTTTAGGAGTCATGTATTTATTTTCAATTCTTTTTGGAAACGGAAACACCATTCTCGAGACATTGGAATCGACTCCACTAATCCATTAGATAAAAGGCACCTAACACTTTGAATACCTACTATGTATATGAATTGGGTAAATTTGATACACAAAGCTTCTTTAAAGTGTTAAAAAGAAAGCAGGTTACATTGAGGATGAAGATATGCCTGATTCAAGCCACATGTATGTGAAAGTTGGATATTGGATAGGGAAGATCTAAGAATAATTGATTTACTTGAAGTTTGGTGATGGAAAATATTGAAAGTACCATATACTGTTAAAAGGAAAAATTGGTATGTCTTGGAAGAAGTATGTCCACAGTGTTCCTTAGAGGAAAAGATGGTGATACTTTATACTACATTCTTTGGGCATATTATCAGGAGGGACTAGTCCCTGGGGAAGGACATCAGGGAAGTAAGGGCTTCATTTAAATGGAATGGCAGCGTAAAAGAGGAAGACCTCAGAGAGATGGATCAACACAGTGGCTGCAACAATAAGATGACGTATAAAAACAGTTGCCAGGATGGCTCAGGACAGACAGTGTTTTGTTCTGCTGTACATCAGGGTACTATGACTTGGGACTGAATCAGTGCCACCTAACATGGCAACAACACTTGATATGTGTGATCACTACCTTACCACACAAGAACATTTAAGTGAACTTTTTAGTGACTTGTCCAAGAAGTCTTGGCTAATCTAGACATTTCTAGAATGGGGACCCGTGGTTTGACAGTGCATTTGATGTTTATTTTTTATACCTGCTATATTGGGTTTCTCTTTAGACCATAAGTAAGGAGAGGGCTAATAAATGCATTCAACTAAAAGACTATTTCATGTTTGCTCTTCCAAGGAGTTAAAAGAAGTTAACTGTAAAGCTTGTAAAATATTAAATCTAAATATCACACTGAGCGTTGAATCACTCTTTAAGTAACATCCCTGTGCTGTAAAAATCCATTTGCAATAAATTTTCATATGCAAGCTAAAAGATTTCAGAGTCTTTCTGGAAAGCCCATGGGCCCTATGCAATTTGTACTCCTTACATTTTTTTCCTCTGAGTGCTTAGATATTCATTGTTAGAGGGGTTTAGTCTATTACCTTACACTCAAGTCCCAGTCAATTACTACTTGTTCATTTTTATTTTATATGTATAAATGTCTTACTGCTACTAAAAAATATCCATGCTGAGAGTGTTAGTTGCATATTTTCAGTAGCAGAATTATAGAGATAAAACATTGGCTATAGAGAGATTTTCCAGTTGCCCTTGTATATAGTTAAGTCTTCAGAGAAGATGACCCTTAAAATTGAGATCTCAATGATAAAATGCAAATGGATTTAGTGTATATAATTTTCTGAGTGCAATTATTTAGTTATGGCAATGTTCCCAAAATTGTAATTATGGTCATCATAGGAATACTTTGAAACTTGCTGGGAGTACCTAATATAATCGTCAAAATGTTCGATGTCTTTCTTAGCTAGTTGATGGAGAATGAACAGGTAGCAGAGGGAGGAAAATACTTTGCCTGGCACACTGGAGAAATTATTGTGATGTTGATCATTTTAATCTATGCTTAGAGGCACAGAATCTTGTCTCTGAATTTATTTCCTTAAAATTTTTAAAAAGTATTATTCAGAGATTTATACAATCACAATTCCTGATAGGCTTTATATGGCTTAGTTTTAGAATACTTCCACCAGATGCCTTGGCACCATTTATAGTGGTCTAGAGAAAAATCTCCCTCAGAATTTACATACTTCTTTGCCCAAATTATCCTCATCTTTTATTCTCTTCTTGAAGGTGTTTGTATGTTTACATGACTAAGTTCATGCATACATGTGCATATAGGCTGAATGGTGAAATCCACAAGCTATTTATGTATGCATATAGACATATAGGATTGTTCAGACCTGTAAACTGATAAAGAAGCAGCTCGTATGTTAAGATTATTTTGATTAAGGACTCATTCTCAAGACATTTACTCCTAATTTTTATTTGATGAACTTTATAAACCACTTAACTTATTTTAACCACAGTAGATTGAAACATAAAATATGAATGGTGGGCTTTTTACATAATTGAATGCAAAATGTTCAATAAATAAGTCCTGATGTGTCTTATACTTCCAAGACCATGTGTGAAAATAAAGTTCATTAGAATTAGGGATTAAAAAAGTATGTCTACTTTCAGAAAAGTAAACAAGGAGGCTTTAAAAGTCCATATAGATTTTAATTATCTTTAATTCAATTTTCACACACTTTTTGAAGCCTCATGTACAAATAGAGAATTTTTGTGAGTTATGTGTTTATGTGTGTATACAAGGAAGAACATGTTTTTCCCCCAAAGAGATAGAATCATATATTGAAGTAGTTGATCAAGGATTAGACAATAATAGGTGTTAGATATAGCACAATCTCTTTTGTTTCAATAGTTATGCAAATGCACACATAATACACAGATAAGGTCTAAAAGAGATAAAACTATAGATCTTTAAGGCCACATTCACATACATATTTCAGGGTTATTTAAACATTTAAATAATCTGGACAGATTACTAAGATCATATGAAAAACTCAAAAAATATTTTTTATAATGATACACTTTTGAGAAACCCTATTTTCTTGTCAGTTCAGGCCACTTTCTAATGCAAGGGAGTCCCTTTCTCTATATCTGTGATGTCATTCCATGGCAATGTGTGGGCTTGATGCCAAGCACTTCATTTTCTATGAACAAAAACCTTCATCTTGGGAAGCTGAGCAGCATCATGGGAGCTCAATGGCAGGAAATGAGGTGTTCTAAGACCCCTCTGATGCACAAATTTCAAAGAAAGTTAGAGATAATAGTCACCTAATACATAAATGGGTGCATAAGCAAAAGTGGTGAAGAAGGCTGATGGTGCCTGGCTATCAAAAGATATTGTGTCTGGGGTCTTAAAGGCTTGAAGGTAAACAAGTGGCCATCTAGCTCAGAAGCAACAAAGCTCACATGAAAGAAGCACACCAGCCTGTGTGATCACAAGGTATGGAAGGGATCAGGTATCAGGCATCAATGAACAAAAAATCAAATCATTGTGAATGAGGGAGAGTGTAGAGTGGGGATTCAAGACCCATCTATAGGCAACTGGACATCCCCTTACAAAAGGGTCATAAGGAGGAGGAGATAAGCCAGTCAGGGTGCAATGTAGAAATGATGGACTATACAATTTTCCTCTAATTCTTTAGAGGATTCTCCACCCCACACCCCAATATCTTGATCCAATTCTACCTTACAAATATGACTAGACCAGCAGATCCCAATTTTACCTTACAAATACTGCTTTACCAGTGTGGTAAAGATAAGAACTGAAAACAGAGAATCCAGGAGAGATAAATCCCTCAGGACTAATAATGAGAGGAGTGGTACTGGGATGGTGGAGGGAGGATGGCGTAAAAAGGGGGAACTGATTACAAGGATCTACATGTAACCTCCTCCCTGGGGGACAAACAACAGGGAAGTGGGTGAAGGGAGATGGTGGACAGTGTCAGATATGGCAAAATAATAATAAGGGTTCATGATGGAGGGAGGACAGGGGGGATAAATGAGGAGCTATCAGGGATTCAAGTAGAAAGCAAATGATTTCAGCATGATGATGCGACAAATGTACAAATGTGCTTGACATAATGGATGGATGTAAGGATGGTGATAAAAGCTGTGTTAACCCGTAGTAAAATAAAAGAATTAAAAAAGAAAAAAAGTAAAATAAAAGATGACTATATATGTATATATTTGACACGATGGATATATGTATGATTGTGATGAGTCTTCATGAAATGATTAAGAAAAACATACAAGATGACCCAAAGATGGGAGATGTGAAAGCAATCAATCATAACTATTAAAAAAATCAGTGCAAAATACATACCAGAAGAATAGTAAAGCTAAGAAAAACCACAAAATATTGATTATGAATCTTCTAAATAGTAAATATATGAAATGAATTTGAAGTAAAATATCTCAATATAACATTTAGGTAGCCTAAAGTCATTAAAGATAAAAAATAACATATTATGTTTGGACTATTTAAATATTTAATATAACAAACCAGAGAAAGGAAGCAATAGCTTAAACAAAGCCCAGAAATGACATGAGAATTGAAAAACACTTTAGACTCCAATTGCAGTTCGTACAGAGAGGAGCGGCTTCTACTGACTCACCTGGCAGGTAGGAGTTTGATGAGTAACCTGCTTATCACCTAGGTTTTCCTAACTGACTCTAAAGTTGAGAAATATCGAATTGAAAATGAGCACCACAGGGCATTGTTGTAAAGTAGTTTTAGTGTACAGACAAAGAGAAAACACTAGAATGGCTAAATTCTGGCTGAGAGAACAATGGAATCATCCACAGAGACATGATGTTTATGATAGCTTCTCCTTCAGGTATATGACATTTTATGTCAATGAGAAAAAGGTAGACAAGTCTAGTTGGAATCTCAAAATGTGAGTGTGGAGTGCTGAAGTCTAGTATGGGTGAGGTGATAGCCACAGAGAGGGATGTCCTAAATGTAGGACGTTGATTAAGCCTGGTTTCAAGAATCCTGTAAGTTTCTTAATAAAGAAACCCACCAACTCCATTTCATCATTCCGATGTAGTATGTAGCAGAGGAAATGGGCTTTCTACTCCCATAAATAGCTACAGTCTTAGGGGACAGAACCACCCTGTCCCATCAAGTTGCCCTGATTTGACATTGACTGGATGATGGTTGGACAGAGAGAGAGAGAGAGAGAGAGAGAGAATTTAGAACTCATGAAAAATACATATAGAAATGGCACAGTAGGACAGTAGGACTTAGAATATATTCATGTGTATTATGCATACACATATTTTAATTATTTAAGGAAAGAAGCTCCCTGAGATTACAATAAGATTATTGTTGCTTTCCAGACGTACCCAATAAGGAGACTTAGGTTAACAAAGTCTGACTTTGCAAGAATTCTTCAGGAACATGCTAATAAGAATATCAATTACATTTAAAATGATATTTGTACATGTACGTTCTCAATGCACATGAGGATGATTTGAAGGCATTTATTATTTTATTTTGGGGGGCATCATTGCCTCTGGTGGTCATGGGCACTACCCAGTGCTGCTCCTGACAGCCACTGCTGGATTTGAACTGCCAAGCCCATGGGCGGCAGTGCCGCACTCAACCACTTATGCCACTGGGGCTCAGCTCCTGTATTCTCTTTTCTATATCTTTAAGCATCATTGATTTGTCTAGGAAACCTTTCTACTTGAGAATAAGTCAAAAATGAGCATTTTTTCCACCCTAAACTTATTGAAGTCCTTTGTGTGGTTTCCAACTCATTTAATACATTTTTTTCAGTGATCTAGGAAAAGAATATTATTCACTGAAAATTACTGTAATGCATCAACAATCAAAATTATAGTAAGCCAAGTAATAAGTATATTTAACAAGCAGCAGTAGTTCCCGTTCAAGAGTGTGATTGACCAGCTGATTGCTTAATTTGTCCTCCTTCTATTGGGGTAATTTTTCATAGATTTGTGAAAGGTAGCCCATGAATAATTTATTAAGCAGAAATCTAATAATAAATGCAGAAAGAGATGCATTAGGAAGAAAACAACAATATTAAAATTTGACAAAATAACGCAAAATACCTATTGAGGGATCATTTGCAACAGTTTGTCTTTTGCAACAATGGAAAGCAAGGCAATTTATTCCTACGTGACCATCTGTGATCTTTTAGAATGTTTTTTTTTAATTGCAGATGCCTTCAATGCCTTTCAAATCTGCCATAGCTGTATGGGCATTGTGATTCTCAAGAAGCTTCAGATTTTGCTTTTCTAAAGATTTAAATTGTGTCCCACACATAGCTCTTCACAAAAGCCCAGTGATCCACGATCTGTGACTGGTTAGTACTTTCATAATTTGAAGCCATCAGGAACTAAAACTTCAGTGAGGTCATGAGACACTACTATGTGAAACTGAGTCATTAGTAATTTTAAAATCCAGCTTATATTTTTTTCCCAAGGAGCATTTTAATTTTCTCATGTTTCCTATTTCTTTTCATGCCTATGGCTTAAAGTTGAGCATTTACTTCATTCTAAGTTTTCTTTTCTATCTAGATTAGCAAAGGGAGGTGGGGGGTTATAGAAGAATGATCCCCTTAGGTTATTTTATTTTCTACCATTTTAATATTTCACATTTTACTGAATTCTATATACAGTTAGAATTTTAAATAGCACTCATATTTTCTGTACTTGCACATTTACAAGGTTTAGACTTAAATTATGAATGCATACAACTTTGTTTTATAGAAAGATGAGTATAATTTTTCAGTCTTATTTATAAATATGTCACCTACAATTTGTAATGTAACTTTATTAAATTTCAGTTTTTATTTTCTTCCTGTAATATACAGACTTTTTCATCATATATAGTACAATCTTATTTTTTAAGTATAAAAGTGATTCTTATGCATTCTTACTAGATAGGACACACAAAGATATCAAAACCATAGGAAGTCCAGGGACAGAGAGCCATACTAGTTTTCCTTCTTCTCTTCTACTTCTTCTTTAGTTAAAAGTGGAACAGAGGTTCCACAAATAGTGCAGCAGAGTATCTGCTGGAATGGTCTCTTCACAGATAATGACGTTTGGACAGACTATAGGTAAGTGTGTCAGACAGGGTTCTCTTAGAGAAATAAAATTCAGGACACTAGTAATTATTTTTTATATATTTATATATAAAGAGAAAAGTATATATGAGAAAAAGAGAAAAAGTTAACTATAATACAATACAGGTTGCTCAGTGCAACTCACTGGAGTCCTTTGTAGGGCAATCCAGACTATTGGTTACAGGCAGCAAACAGCAGAGCAACAGTCACCAACTGCCACCAACTGCCACTAACTGC
>PVJH01012414.1:47285-64668 GCA_004026705.1 Nesogale talazaci
TGGAGGTCGAGGCACAGGAAGAACAAGGCAGCTCTCTGGTCCGAAGATCCGGAAGCAAGCGAGAGAGGGGGCGGAGCCTGCGAAGCCCCTCCCACATCCGCCCCTCAACTCATCCTGCGCGCTCATTGGCTGTGCCGTCACAACAGATCCACCAATCGGCTGTGGCCATGTTGGCATAACAAACCTACCCATCACAGTAAGAAAATAATAAAAGGCATTAGAAAATAATACAAGAAAGACAGATACTAGGCAAGAGTGAGCACTTGGGAGAAGAGAATGGAACTTGATTGCATTTCCCTTTTTATGACTTTCATCTTAAGCACCCAGTAGCCACTGGGTCACACATAGGGGTCACAGGGAAGGGAGGAGTCAAGAAGGGTGTGGTATAGCACCCATGAAACATGCACTACCCCTATGGTTCCTTGAGAATTCCTCACCCCCCTACTATTAGGACCCCAGTGCTGCTTATCACTTTGGACTAACCCAGAGCATGTACACAGGTACAGATAAGAGCTCATGACATAAGGAACCCAGGAACAGTAATGGGAAAAGTGATACCAAAAGGGAAAGGGGAAAGGGAGGAGAGGTGGGGAGGAAGGGGGGACCAATCATAATGATTGACACATAACTCCTACCCCCCACCATCTCCAGAGGAAGAACAACAGAAACCATGGGGGAAGGGAGACAGCGTTTGTTGTGATATTCAAAAATAATAATAATTTTTAACATATCCAGGGAACACAATGTGGGGGAGGGGGGAGAGAAACTGACAACAAGGGCTCATTGGAAAGTAAATGTCTATAAAGGAGGATGGCAACATATGTACAAATATGACTGATACAACTGATGCATGGATTGTAATAAGAAAGAAAAACAAGGGAGGTGCTGTCAGGCATCCAAATAGATGAGTTTGAAAAATGTTTCCAAGAATCGCATATTTGACAAACTTATTAAGTTTAATGGAGAGTACTTTGAAGATGAGAAGATTTTTTTTGTAAAAACTTAAATACATAGCCTTTAGGGTTGGGGGAATTAAAAAAGGAAAAAAACCAATTCATCTTTAATTAAACAATTATATAAAAAATTTGGGGATCAATCTTCATTGTGATCGCCCATTCTAATCAGCTTCTGAATTTCTCCATTGGATTTTCTTGGCTGTAATGATCATGAAAGTAGGTCTGAGAATTTTTTTCCATAGACTCACTCAATTGGTTCAATCTTTTAGGTCAAATGTAGTCAGTCAGTGGAAATCATCAGAGGAAATGCCAGGAAGAGAGCTCTAAACAGCGGATGGAGATCCAAGTCGTGTACATGACATCTCTGGCCAATCTCTGACCCTCACCTGCTTGATGTAAATTGTCAGCAACCTCGTTTAGGCTAAGGGTGGAACTGAGAATGGAACCGTGACTGACTGCTGAGCAGACAGGTTTGTAAATTTGACTTTGGCATTGATTCTTGTCTACTAGAACAATTCCAGGACAAATAATACAACCCTATTTGGCAGCAGAGAGGAAATCAAAATTTTGACAATGTCTACAGAGGTCACAAAGTCGCGAATACATGTGTCAGGGAAGGCACTACCTCATCTGTCAAGGGTTTCTTCCAGCACAGATAGACCCAAGAGTCAGCAGGAAGCTTCAGGGGTTGTGGACACAGGGGTGACACTGTCAGAGGGGCTGATCCATAACACAACTATTGATAAAAGTTGGCACCGCTTTTCAGCATAAATTCATATTAAAAGTCTAATTTGTGAAACTATAAATATCCCTGGCATTAGTGGTAGCAACAGAAACATTTTTTAAGCCTGGTTTTGCACATATCAATATATCAAAGCTAAAACTCTTTGTTAATTTGCTTTGGGGACTTTCTGAGGTATCTAGTGGGAGAACGATGGGACTCCCATGAAGTTCCTGATATGGAAGACCAGAGGGTCAGATCTACTTCTTGCTTTATGGCTGCCATGAGTCAAGTGAGCGATCAAAGAGAGAATGTGTCATGTATTCTGGGTGACCCCAGCCATTGTGCATTGTACATGGGGCCACCAAGAGTAAGATCAGCAATCCTAACCCCCCTGCCTCCCCCAGGCTGAATTTGTCTCCTCCCATTGAGTTCTAGTCTCTGAGCCCTAGAGAAACCCTCTGTCCTCTCATGGAAGGTTGCTGCGAGTATGAATTGACTGGGTGGAAGTGCGTGTGTTTTTTTCTTGTCTTGAGGTTCTGTTTGGGTCATAAACTCTGGTCAGAGCTGCCATAGTTTGCAACTACACTAGAGTTTAGAACAGAGTTTTGTTGGAAGGCTCTGTAAACATACATTGTTTTTGTTGCTTGGGGTGTTACTGTCAGATTTTCTGGTGCTTTGCTGACAATATTGTGGTAACTAACTAGTATTTTTGAAACCAAATCAATACATTTTAGAGAATGAAGTACAAGTTAAAGGCACAGGAGAAAAATTGACAAAACAAGAAAGCTATAAATAAACAGGCAATGATTCTATCTAGAACTATTTTATCCATTTTTTGATTACTAGGAATAAGAATGGGCTTTCCTCTCCCGTAACCAGTTACTGTCCTGGGGACTCACAGGGGCCATTCCTCCCTGACCTCCAGGGACACCTGAGTCAGCACAGACTATGTCACTGAGGACGTGTGTGAGAAAGTGTGTGATGAATATGACATATCACATTGAGGCAATTTCTCCATGTAATTTTTTTGGGGGGGCGTCTCTGCTCTCCTTGTATTTATCACGTTATGCTGTGACTATAATTGATAACCAACGTGAGGAAGGGTTCTTTATGTGATGCAGTCCATGAATGATAGTGGCACTAATTTTACTGATGACCCTGCTGAGAATGGCCTGACTGGAAGTTGTCTGGGTCTTGAGTGATTGGAGTATACTGACAAAGTCTTGTTCAGGAACTCACAGACTCATGGAAAACTGCTTCTCCTTTTTTAATTTTCTCTTTCTCCCACTACTTTCAACTGGAATAAGCGTAAGATAGCAAATGCATGTGATACAGAAGAACAGAAAACTATTGTAGGAATTGTGGAAATTAATTGGATTTCTTATGCTGCATGTGGATGTGAAAAAGTTCTTGTAACTAATCTATGGGATTGGGCTGAGTTCCGGTGGCATAGTGGTTGTGCGCGGGACTGGGGCCCACTGGGACGGAGGTTCAATTCCAGCAGTGGGGCTGGGCCTCCTACTCCCACCACCAGAGAGCAGTGATGCCCCCCCAAAACCCCCCAAAAACAAAAACAAAAAAACAAAAAAAAAACTAATCTATGGGATTATAGTTCTCTAATCTCATACTTGGGCAAATGACTCTGGAGATTTATAGAATAATGTAAGCAAATAAAAAGAAAAATAAGTATAAACATGTTTAGTGTAATTTAGGCAGCTTGCCTTTCAAACATTGAAGTCAAAATTCATATTTCTTAGAATTAGGATAATTTCTTAGATTTTCATAACTTTACATTTTTTAATGATTTACTGATTAGTTTTCTAGATTATTACCTAAATCGTGACCAAATTATGTGTACTTCATCTTCAAATTTTGATGCAACTTATAATAAGAGATCTCTATAAATCTCACTGGCATCAAGGCAGTGCTGGCTCATCATGACCCCTAGTGGGTTTCTGAGGCTGTCACTTCTTAAGGGAGTAGAAAGCTCAGTCTTTCTCTCTCAGAGCTGTTGGTAGCTTTGAACTACATATCACGCAAACAATACTGCATAACCACTATACCAACAGGGCTCTAATAATAAAGATCTTTGTGTTTGCCTGCGTAGACAACAGACAACAAATTCATAGACATTCATGTGTATAAGAAAGAGCTTTATCTCAAGATTACTTAATTTTACAGTGAGAAGACATCCCAGCCCAGTACAGATCAGGTCCATAAGTCTGGTTTTAGCCCATATGACCAATACCATTCTATGAAGTCCTTTTCAGACTCACTCAAAACATATAATGGCACTGAACACAGGAAGATGGAAATTTCTGTGGCTCCAAATGTGGTATGAACATCTTGGTGCTGATAGGGGTCTCCATGTGGCTCCTCCAACTCAGGGCACTAGTGTAGTTCTGTGTGTTTTATCAGTTGCAATCAGCGTTTTTTTAATCTTAGCACTTCCAAATGATATCATCAAGCTAATATCTGATTGAAAGGTTGAAAGGCTAAACCCCACCCCTTTACTCTTAATCCCCTTAAATTGATGACAGATTATATAACTATCACAGTCTGCATACTCATATAGCCTTTGTTGGGAGACTGAGAGGAAAACTATTGCTTAGTTCTTGCTGTAAATAATCTGGTTTTATAAAATCACAAACTCAAACTCACAGCCATCTAGTCAAAGCTGACTCATGGTGACTCTGTAGGAAAAGGCAGAACCGCTCCTGTCTGCTCTGAAGTTTGTAGTTGTTACAGGTTCAGAAGCCCAGTCTTTCCCAAACAGGGTAGGCTTGTGATTAGGCAATATTGACCTTGACATTTCTAGCCCAACATGTAACCACCAAACCACCAGGGCTCAGTTTTAACAAAAAAAAACACCAAAAATTTATTACTGTAGAGGATTTTATTTTTGGTGTGGAAAATCTGATCACACTGATTTAACAGGAAATATAAAATCTTAGCCCTATGCACTCATTTGGTTGATAATAGTAACAAGATATCAAGAAACTAACCATTTGATAAAGTAATAACCTATAGAAAGCATTCAGAAATGTGACTGGAAGAAATATCCTAAATAAACCATTGTTGTTGTTGTTGTTGTTTTTGTGGGCATCACAGCCTCTGGTGGTTGTGGGCGCTACCCAGTGCTGCTCCTGAGAACCACCACTGGATTTGAACCACCAAGCCAACGGGCTGCAGTTCCACACTCAACCACATACGCCACCAGGGCTCAGCCCCTAAACCATTGTTTTATGAGAATTTTTACAGTGTAAATTTCTTCCCTAAACACCTGCCTTCACTTATTTATAATCTCTCTGTTCAATTTTCTATACCACTTTTATTTCTTTATCTATGCAGATGAGCAGAGGCAACTTAATTATAGATATATTTTGGACGGTTCCACTACTTTTGGCATTGTAGGAGTGAAAATAGTTGTGTGACATTTTTGTACACTGCCTGGCGAGTTTTGGACAGAAGATTTCATGAAAAAAAATACATGAAATTTGGGAAGCAAGTCCAACATATGAAAGACTGATAAGACATTGTAGGGGGGGCACTGTCACAGAGGCTCAGAAAGCCAGCATTTCCTATTGAAGTTGGTAGATGGAAATATTGAGGAGTGGGATTCCCGACAAGTAACTGTATGGGAACAGAAGTAAAAAGTACTTACAGATATGATACTTATAGTCGATTAAAACATTTTTTCATAGGTATGTGTGTAGGTGTGCTATGCTGCTTCACACATCTAGCTACTCTTTACCAACTTATTCCAAAATGTGGCTGGAAGTTCTATTATGGGCCAATGTGACCTGTTTCCCCACTCTTTTTACTCCGTGCAGCATTAGTTGTTTTATTTTATCACTAGTCCAAATTATCTGGCTCATTTTTTAATGTATTCTTTTATTTTAATAGATCCCCACTAAATGTGATCTACTGTGATCCTCCGAGGTAAACTCATTTCCCACTACTTTCTTTTATATTTTCTGATTTTATTGTCTTCACAGCCTGATGAATTCTAGATATTATGATATTTCTTAATTTACATGGTATGGTAGTTACATAATCTGGTGTCAATATGAAGATTAAGAATATATGAGTGGAGTCTAACCAGGATATAGTCAGTGAGGCCTCTGTGTGGGCATGGCCTTCTTCTGAGAGTTGTGGGAAATCCTGATTTTCCTCCTTGGAGTTGGGAGAGACTGTCTCTTAAATCACTCTCTTGGAGATTGCTCTACTGAAAAGACATATGACATACACTGATAGACCCCACGCCCTGGAAATTGGAGGAGCCATGTGGAGGTCCTGCCAGCTCTGAGATGCCCCTACCACCATGGGATCCACAAGTCACTGGCCTGTGACTTTCCTGCATTCGGCGCCATTGCATACGTGTTGTGAGTCTGAAGAGTTTTATAGATTAGTACCAGATATATGGCTAATATCAAACTTATGGGCTCTATCTGGACTGGGCTGGAATATTTTCTCAATATTCAGCTGTTCTTGTATTTAAAACTCTAATACACGAGTGTGTCTATGAATTTGTTTCTCTAGTCTACTCAGACTAATACACATGGTAACATGTGTCTTAGTATATGCGCAGGACACCTTAGATTCCTCCTTCTTCTGTAATTAATCATTTTGGGGGCAGGCTCTTAAAAATCTTATGACAATCCATCATTCAATGGCATTAAGCAAACTTGTAGCTATGCTGCCATCAACATTTCTAAAGCAATTTCTTTCTACTTGAGCCTTTGGTAAAAGTTGTTCTTTTTACCCCTCCCCACCCTCTCACCTTTGTGAATCTTTGGTCAGGTATATATACTATTATTGTTATTTCATGTCTTATACTGTTCATTGTATCTCTTCACCCACCTTTCTGTTATTTATCACCCTGAAGGGGGCCTATATTCAACCCTATCATGGGTTCTCCCTTTCTCCTCCCCCATCCACCACTCTGCCTCAGATTTCTTAGGACCCAAACTCTGCCTAAACAGGGTAAACTATTGAATTTTTGAATAACTTCCCTAAATAGTAAACCATTAAAAACTATAAACTCTTAACATTTTAGTGCTGTAACTAATATATGTAAACATTCAGTTGGGTGTGATTACTTCTTATCAGAAAGCTGAGGTCCAGGCACCATAGCTAATTTTCAGCAGTTTGGGGATGACTTAATTAGTTGTCATCCGATTTATATTTCACCAAGCAACAATGTGTCTTCTGTAAATAGATGAATTATTATCTTTGTTTGGCCTTTAGTTTTCTGTAGGTCTAGTTCTTCAGCATTTCTTATTTACTCTCAGTACGTTAATAAATGTGTCGCATTAATAAAGGAAGAATGAATGTGGTAACAGCACATATTAGTAAGTTATAGAACCTGATAGCATTTTGGTTATTTCAGCTCTCCCTGCCTTGGACATACAATACTGGAATATAAAACTATCGATGCCTCTTCTTCAGTATTGAATACGGGTGGTGCAAAGACAGGCATCTGAAAAGTACTTTGCCTCTTAACAAGTGGGGAGTCTCTGCAAAGGAAATGATCAACATCTTCCCCACATAGCGCCTTTGGGAGCGCCTTTCTGCAAGTACTTGCCCAAGAGAAGATCATTCTTCAAGGAGAACTGCTGACTCCACGCACGTGGGGTGAAGCCACCGTTTGAACATCTGTCCTTCCCATATGTTCTGCCCCTGCAAGAGCTGTGCTCTGATCAGCCTACACAGTGCTAATTAGGGCACAGTCATTCCAAAGCATGTGTGCCCAATTAGAGGGCACTGCGGCCCACACTCCAGTCAAGGCTGTGGGCAGGGTGGCCTCACACACTCACGGTTTTGCACACAAGAGCTGGCAGAGGCAGTGCCTGACTATGTCTCCCGGTTCATCCATCCATCCCGTTCACCTTCAGCTTGCCTGTCATAAACCTTGCTTGTCAGAATGCTGAGCAATTGCTTCCGGAGGTGGACTTAGTCCGTGATGACTAACAGGTGCCGCATTGCTGACACTAGAACAATTTGGAGACTCTTTGAAAAATAAATTTCACACAAGCCAATTCACTAGGAAGGTGAATCTAATGAAGGGGAACAATCTGAATATTGACATTTTAGCTCACACGAAACCTGGGTAGATTCTGAGTTTTGAAAATACTGCTTATTACCAGCTTTGATTGTAACAAAGCACTTTATTTAGGAGAGGAAAACGAATGCTTAAATTCAGGGACAATTACTAAGAAAGGCATGTAAATCTATTCTTGTAAAATGTAGTCAGTGGCATTTTTAAACATTTCATTTTTCCCCCCAAATGGAAAAGCAAAGGAGACTTACAACCAGCATTTATTCATTTACTCATTTGAGAAATAATTTGTTAAATAATGGGTTTATTGTTTTATCTCACAATGGTCCTGCCAGTGGGTTTGAATACCCAAATAACAGTTCTTGTTTCTAAGTCACAGAAAATAAAATGGGAGGATCAAGGAAGATACACCCCCTTTATGGGGGGTGGGGTTGGGTTGATACAATAGAATAAGAAAACAATAGTCTGAGTATATTCTGCTTAAAACTGTTCCACAGTCCATATACCAGGAAGAGGCAGACCACAAAGAGAGGAAAGGAGTCAGTAAGCATGGCTGAAGGGTCTCCAAGTGTCCATAGGAGAGAATCCTTTTGGTTGTTGTTATCAATAGCGATACTTTCTAAGGGCCAGTGCTGTTTCACAGAAAGTGCATCCTGGATTAAGCTCTTCAGAGAGGGATTGAGTGGTCTGAGGACAAAGAAATCTTCCTAAGTGCCTTTTCTAAAGAGGTTGAATAACAGGCAGTGGGAGCCCATCTCTTCACTGATTATCTTTCTCCAGCTTTAGTACTGGTATGATTTCATAGGATGAAAACACTCCGTTTGGTCATCTGAAACATTATATATATGCTTGATGGCAGGAATTTCAATGAAAAACACAAGCTAAAGGGGAGAGTCGTTTCCTGCAGAGAGGCTCAGTCTGGGAGAGGAATGGTCTTGGCCTCAGGCCCGAGGTCTGTGTCTGGCCTTGAAACTCAAGGGCAGAGATTGGTTCTGCTTACCAGCCTTACTGAGCCTCACACAACATTGTGCAATGTCTCTGGACAGCTAAACAACCAATGCTTTTCCTCCATGTCTTCGTTTTCAGCCTCGCTGGCGGTGTTAGCAGCTAGCACCCATTTGCAAGCGAAGACTCCACATGCTTTTGGAAGCGCAGTGGCTCCCACAGCCTCCTGACCATGCCCAGCTTCCTCACTGTTTGGGATCGTTTGCACTTCCATCAAGATCCATCATGTTGCTACTTCATAAGCTGTGTTTCAGGAGCTAGTTTTCAGTTACGTCTGAATTTCCTGGATACATTGTGTTTTCCTGTGTTATATGCGATGGGTAACTTTCACTTATACCCACCCTCATCCATGCTAGGACCAGGCTTACCTTAGCTGTGAATAGGTAAAGAACACATTTCACTAATGACAGCAACATTTCTTGAAAATTTTCATGGACCAGACATTATTTTGAGAGCGATAGCCATATGAAGTGTACATACTTAAAAGGTGTATTTTTTTTTAAAGAAAATCATTTTATTAGAGGATCCCACAGCTCTTATCATCAACCATACATACGCCATTGTATGCCAAGCACATTTGTACATTTGTTGCCCACATCATTCTCAAAATATTTGCTTTCTATTTAAGCCTTTGGCCTCAACTCTTCATGTCTTCCCCTCCCTCCCCATGACCCTCTCCCTCATTTAAGCTTGATAATTTATAAATCATTATGATTTGTCATATCGTATGCTGTCTGATGTCTCCCTTCACCCGGGGACCAGGTTGCATGTAGATCCTTATAATCTGCTTCCCCTTTCTACCCCACTTTCCCAGTGTCGCCCTCTCACCACTGGTCCTGAAGGAATCATCCGTCCTGGATAGCCTATGGTTTGGGTTCTTATTTTATAGCTAAGGATAGTAGAACACAGAGAAGCTGTGAGTGAAAGAATCCATTGGAGATGGAGCTGGAGCGTGGGTGCTGGAAGAGAGGGTGAGAACAATGTTTGGAAACTTTGTAAATCCAGCCACAGGAACTGCTGCATCCTCTAGTTGGTGGGGATCTAATACAGAATTAAAAACTGATAAGTGACCTGGTCAGATGTACACCACGCGTTTAGCTTTCCGGTAACTTCACCGTAGAGAGCTAGTCATATTATGGATTGGACACTTAGGAAATACAAGAATGAATCCTCCATGACTCAAAATACAGAGCGCATATAGCAGTCATTGCACCATGCTTTCTTTTTCCACTAAAAATTTCAAACAGGCAGTCCCATTTCCCCATGCAAGGAAAAGCTACTTGACTGGTGTGGTTTGGGGGTGATGTAGACCAAGGTTGTGTCTTAAAAGGGTTTGGTGGTTTCTAAGCTGTAGTTTGCCTGAGAAGTGGGGTTAGCATGTAGTTAAATGGAGATAGGAGATCCCCTGGGTAAAGCAGACACAGCAGTGAAATGACTCATATGGATTAATATCAGAAGAGAATTAGAATAAGGAAATCATATTATTATTTTTAACCAATATTTGATATTTGCATGTACTTTTATTATGAATAAGATCAAAATACTCCCTTTCAGGTAGACATTCAGCAGTATCTGAAGAATATGCAGGTGAAATCATTATGTGTCGTTACTGTCAAAGTACAAGATGCGGATGCTTTGCTAAGACAGTCTCAAAGGATCACATCTATTTTGCAAAGGTCAAGTATGTCATGTTAATTTCATACCTTAGAAACAAAATGTTTCTTGCTTTCATTTTTTTCAAGGAAGTTAAGGTAGTCATGATTCAAGAACAAGAACTTTTAATTCTGTGTTTTAGAATTCTGATATTAATGGAGGCATATGACAGGTCAGCTTATGTCAAACCCACAATAAGCATATATATGTATATATGTGTGTGTGTATATATATATCTTGGTGAAATCCTTTCTTTCGGCATCAGTACTCATAAATCTTCGAACTGAATGAAGGTCATCCAGGTAGCTGTCAATGCAGGGAGAATCATACCTAGCAGAATGATCCTCCTCCCTATATACACACATAAAAAAATAAAATTACCCTTGTGCACAGCTTACTTTTTCTGTGAGTGGTGAAGTCCATAACATTCAAAATTGAATTAAATCTTTCCCCTTTGATCATTCTTATTGGACTCTGAATTTTTTTATAGCTTTTCTAAAAGATAGACCATTAAGGCTATTTTCAAGTTAGATGCTGGAAATACAGGTACAGATTAATATGGAAGACTGTGTGCTGCTGCTGTTAGGTACCCTTCACTAGTTCAGACTCCTAGAGATAAGATACTGAACAGAATGAAACCGTGCCTGCTTCCCTACCCACCTCACAGGCATGGCTGTATTTGAGCCCGTGATGACAATAACCCTTATCTCAATTAGGGTGTCTCTTTGTTTTCTGATCCCTTACTACTAATGATGCCCCTCACCAGGTTTAGCCTCTCCTGCCAACAGGTTCAAAATACAAGATATGAAGTTTTCTAAGACTATAGTCTAAGGAGCCTACTGGATGTTCTTCTTCAAAGACAATTTTGTCATTCTTTTGGCAGGCAGTCCATAGTGTATTAGACAGTTTGGGTCTGCACCATAATTCAAAGGCATTGGTTCTGACTCAGTCTTTCTTATTTGTTATTTAGCTTTTGCATGCAAATGAGAGAATGGAAAGGACCATGACTCCTGAATCCTGCCAGACAACCTTAGCACTTCAAAGGAGAGATTTGCTTTGTAACACTTTGGAGAGGTAGTCTGTGACAGATAGTCCCCACGTTTTTTGTTTGCTTTTTTGACCACTACTTCTATAGGTAGTGTGACTGTAGCTCCAAGTAAAATGAAATCACTGAGTTTACATTTCATCACTGACTGTGATGTTGATTATTGGCAGAATCATGAGGATTTTTAAAAATGTTATAGTTCACTTTAAACTAAAGGTGAAATCTTTATCAGGAGGTGTTTCAAATCCTCTTCAATTTAAATGAGCAAGGAGCATCATTTGTATCTCACAGATTGTTCAAGAGTCTTCCTCCAATACGGACATTGTTTTCTCCTCTTCTTCATAGAGGCCAGTCTCTTGGATTATTTGCAAGTTGAATAAACATGGTGAACGCGTACAAACCTTACAAATGCCTTTTCTGTTTTCGATCACACAGTCCCACCTGGAGCTCTTTGGAGGACTGCCTCATGGTCTACGTACGGTCTGCACATGAGCAGTATTATGTGCCCTGGGATCCCCATTTCTTGTCAGGATATTTGCAATTTGCCACAAACCTTTTCCTATGCTATAAGACACAGTTAAACTGTTTGGGCAAGATGTAGCTGACATAGCAATGATATCCCTTCATCCATGTTCTTTTTTAAAATCGGACTTAATTTCTGGCATGTATCCATCCATGTACTTGATGCAACTGTTTTTTTTTAATTATCTGCTGCAAAGTTTTACTTAGGATATGAAGTTTCATATGTGTGCTTTCCACCAGATTTTGTAATGGACACAAAGAAGGGATTCTTCCAATCACTTGTACAGACGATTGTAGGCCAATTTTTTTGGCATTGACACACAAGCACCTCCATTTGTTACATCACCATTAAAGGTCTCATAGAGCAGATTGGTTCTCCATATGAGTAAGAACTAGTTGACAATGAACTAGAGAAAGGGAAATCCAGTGAAGCAGAAAGGGAGAGAATAAGTTTGTTTTTCTTAATCCATGAAAAGATTATTTGTCCATCAGAAATAATAATGCTTTATTAGTAAATGACTATTTTGGCAGAAATAAATAAATGAAAACAGGATAATAAGTTTTGAGGAAGCAACAAAAAAGAATATCCATATTGTGGGTGTGGCTCTATTTTCCAAAAGGGTTACAATGAACATGAGAATGTTTTATTATTGGATGGACCGTATTATACCTGACTTTGAAGTAATGGTGAAAATATTGGAACTAGATAAGTAAACAGCTTCTACAACTGGATTAGAATATAGATGTAGAATTACCATTGAAGTTGATTGGAATTTGAAGTAAGTTTTCTGTACCTTTTCTCTGTGGGCATGGTAGGAACTACATCTATTGTAGGGCAAAGGGAATCTAGATATGTGCATCAGAGTAATGTGGAGGACAAATCCCAGCCCCCTTGGGATAAGAGAATTTTCTCATACCATCCCTTTTCACAACATAAAACATAAACATTATAGTTCAGTCTATTTCTCACTACCTAACTTTGACATCGTCTTTAGAGATTGTTTCATTCATATTGGTTGTGGCCTCTGTTTTTGACTGCCCAATATCTGAAGAAATATTCTTTTTCCACTGCAGCATCCTAGACTTATGGCACAAAACCATACCACCTCTGAAATCACAGTTTCAAGCATTCTTTTATCTTAATACTCCCTCACCTTTACAGTTTGCATGCTTGAAGACACTTACAGATGCAATATCCAAGTCCATTGTGCAGTGATTAACACAGTGATTCTCTAAACTACCTGCATTATAATCACTATGGAATATTTGAACAACCCTGCTAATATCTTGCTTACGCATTGTTCTTCTAACCAACCACAATGCCAAGTAGACAATTCAAACCAACAGCCAGTCCCCACGAAAGAGGCACAGGTTTGTACACAGTTTACTCTTTCTACCCAGAAAGAATAACACTCTTAGAAATCCACAGGGCGTTCTTCCCTGTCCTGAATGAACAGGCATTGATTGGCTTGATGGCAGTAGGTGGGAGTGAGTGAGGGAATTGTTAAAATTAAAACACAACAAGATGGACACTAGTAGTGCCAGCATGTGGCACAAGCACACTCTCACATTTTGTTGTTATTTGGTATCATTACTTTGGAAAACCATTTGTCCCCATTCTTAATTTGTAACATATACCTACACTATTACCCGTCTATTCTAATCCCCAGTGCAGTGCTTAACAAAAAAATGTACATTAGAATGCTCAATAGCCATCACTCATAATTGACTCAAATCATGAAGCATCCTAACACATTAAAGAGCCAATATTTTAAAATCAAGAAGTTGAAACATCAAATAACCAAATCAATGTGAAGGGGGTGGGAAAGTAGTGCAGATCTACAACCCATCGCAAGTTAACACATTAAAGACCAGATAAACTCTGCAGCCGTCCACAATCTGCTAATTGTCTATCAACAGGAGGAATGAAATAAAAAAGGCTATATTCATGTAACATGATGCTGCACAGCCATGGAAGAGAACAGACTACAGATAAGCCTAGCAATAATTATAAACCCTGTGATACCTGAAAGATGCCAAATGAGAAGAAGCCACCCTCCTGTCCTCTTTAGCCCTCTCCCAACTTACTTTTTCAAAAATAATATTGTGAATTGGATGACATCTCAAAGAGCCAGCTGGCTTTTATCCAACAGTGGGTACGTATTTTGTTTCCCCTCATGGCTAGTGATCCCAATGAGGTGAGGGTGTCTATCTCCCATCATCTCGGTGTCCTCAGTTTCCCGTTCTCCTTCCTTCCAAACCTCTCTTTCATCTGCACTTTATCTCGGAACAAAGGCAGCCATTTGATCTCAAATGTTAGATTAATATAAAGAGTACATTCCTCCTTGGTGCTATTGTCCCCCTTATAGAGCGATCTATTATTTGGCAAAATATTGAGCTACAGAGGTGAGATCCGAGTGAGACGTCAGGTGATTCAGGGCCATCTTCTCAGAGCTCTAATAGTCGTTCAATTACTGGCAAGAACTCATCGTTTTGGATGATGTTGCGTTTGGCTCCACATGGCTTGTCTCCTTGTGTTTGGGACCTTCCACTGTAATCTCGTTCAGAGCTGTCACCTACCCACCTTGTGCCTTTGATTCTCTCTGGTCCCTTCCTGGTTTCCAATGGTGGCTCATTCCCGTAGCACGTGGGCCCAGGGGACAGACCTGTGAATCCCCGCAGGTGAAAGCCGGTTGGAGAAGAAAGCAGCTGATTTAAGTGTAATTGTTTACAAGACTATCCCACCTTTTAAACCCCCAATATGGAGCACCTTGTAGCTGAATTTCTGTGATGTAGTTTACTAAAGATGGATGACATCGATTGTTTGTGAAACACGTCACAAATGGCACTTAATCACAAAAATACCAGCAAGGCCCAAGCTAAACTTGCTGCCACCGAGTCAATGTGGACTCCACAGAGACCACCTGTGGGTTTCTGAGACAGTAACTGCTGCCCTGGAAAGAAAGCTCTGTCTTGCTCCTGCAGAGCTGCTTCTCCTGTAACTGCCACATCACCACTGGGTGCCCCCCCCCCCCCCCCTCCGTCTCAGAACAACGAGGTAAGAATTTGCCATGCACTAAGAAAGGGATGAAACAAGAGAATAACATCCTTGTTTGGAAGGCCAATTTTTAATTCAAAGATATGCTTGCTTCTTTCTTCTAAAGAGGGCAACATAGGATACTCGCTTTACAGGGAGACGGCTTCGTCAACTTGTATCATATAGTTCACAAAGTTCCGGGGTTGCATTTTTGTGAGTGAGTATCATTTGGTGTCTTAAAAACTTGCAATAAAAAAAAAAGTTGCAATCAGTTTCCTAAAACACAATCATTGATGTCTACTTGCCTGGAGCAAAAGATAAGGAAGGAAAACAAAGACTCAAAAAAAAAAAAAAAAACAAACCAAAAAACACAGCTGGGCTCAGAGGTTCCTCAAATTCAACTACCCCAAGGACAGAAAACCTGGATGGTACCCAGTTACCACTACTGGCCACACAGGTCAGGGCCACCAATATGGACCCTGCTAGATCAGAGGGAAAGTATGAACCCACCCGAAATTCCAAATAATCCAGCTTCCTGGGTCAGTTGACGTTACAGAATATCTAACACGATTGTCTTTACATTGTCTTTTAGCTTTGCAGAAAAATATATCTCCTGGGGTCTTTTTAAATTAAATAATGGAATAGAACACAAAATAAAGGGCAATACCCATGACTATGGTTATAGGGTCATCTAACTTCATCCAATTTAGTAATTACCCTAAAGCAAAAGAGAAAAAAATCAGTGGATAAAAAAATAAGAGTAGTGAAATGGAAGAACTAGGATCCAATGAAACAGAATATTGACACACTCCAAAAAAATCAAAACGAAAACCAGCACGGTCACTGAAAATTTGTATAGATATGGTAAAATTGTAACCACATTTTCTGTGGAAACTTCCACTGTGAAACAATAGCGTATCTTAAAACACATAAAATCTATCTGTACTCCTACTGTGTGTAAATTCATAGTGGTTATGCTATGTGTGTGTATAGTCATAGTGGTTATGTTATGTTTCTTATTTTACATTTTTTCTTAAGTTCCACTATGTTATTGTTGCAGCCACTGTATAAATAAATCTAGCTCCACGTCATCTTTTCTTTTGTCTTTCTATGTATTAAGCATGAAGTCCTTGTCCAGGGTCTTCTCTCTCCTGAGAGTATTTAACCTGTATGTTGGAGAAAGTCTTTCTATTGTTCAGTAGCAGCAGTCTGGCTGGATTTCTTCAAGGACAGATTTGCTTGTCCTTTTGATAGTCCATCTTATCTTCAGTATTCTTTTCAAGTACCATCATTCAAATGTGTCTATTTTTTTGAATCTTCTCTTTTCAATGTCCAGCTTTCACATCCCTATGTAGTGATTGAAAGGACCATGACTGGAGTCAAGGGCACCCGAGTCTTCAAATCCATATCATTACTCTCCAACACTTTTTTAAAAATTCTCCAACACTTTTAAGAGTTCTTGTAAAACAGATTTTCCAATTGCAATGCATTGTTTGATCTCTTTCTTTCCCCGCGTTTTAATTTTTTGGTCAAGCACATTTGTACATTTGTTGCCATCGTCATCTCAAAACATCTATTTTCTACTTGAGCTCTTGGTATCAACTCCTCCTTGGCCCTTGATAACTTATAAATCATTGTTATTTTGTCATCTCTTACCCTGTGTGATGCCTCCCTTCACCCACTTTTCTGTTGTCTGTCTCCCAGGGAGAAGGTTATATGTACATCCTTGTAATAGGCTGCCCATTCTACCCCATTCTCCCTCCACCATCTGGGTATCGCCACTCTCAGCCATGATCCTGAAGGAATCATCTGTTATGGATTCCCTGTGTTTCCATTTCCTATCTGTACCAGTATACATCCTCTGGACTAGCCAGATTTGTAAAGTAGAATTGGGATCATAGTAGTGGGGAAGTGAGGGGTGAGGGGAGGAAACATTTAGGATTTAGAGGAAAATTTGCATGTTTCATCATTGCTACGCTGCACACTGACTGGCTCATCTCCTCCCCGTCACCCTTCTGTAAGTGTTGTACAGTTGCCTACAGATGAGCCTTGGGGCCTCACTCTGCACTCTCCCTCAATCACAATGATGTGTTTTTTTTTTATTATTGGATACTTCCATGTAGTCTTTGATGCTTCTGAGCTAGAAGGCTTGTTTACCTTCAAATCTTTAAGAACACAGACCCTATAGTTTTTGATATCTGATAACCATCAGCTTTCTTCACCCCTTTTGCTTATGTACCCGTTTGTCTTCAGTGATCTTATCATGAAGGTGAGCACAAAATGATATGATTCTTAATTCTTTCAGGCCTGATTCCAGAGCCCTTCTGCACTTCATGATCACATAGACTGGTGTGCTGCTTCCATGTGGTCTTTGTGGCAT
>PVJH01012415.1:0-65426 GCA_004026705.1 Nesogale talazaci
CCCCCCAAGAAATAAGAGGCAGATCATGAGCAGATGTTTGCGCTTCCATAGCACAGTTCCCAGTAGCTGGAAACAGCCTACATCCCCACCAGTAGAAGAGTGGATAAGGGAACTCTGTGGCATGCACACAACAGAATAGTATGCATCCTACAAAAACAGCCGTGTGACCACACCTCAACACATGTACTGAGTGAAGTTAGTGGAGCACAAAAGGACAACTACTCTATGAGTCCGCTGCTGTGGGCATAGGCTCAAGCTTCCAGGGCACCCAGTCTCCTAGCCGGGGACCAGCCCGGTAAAGAAGCTAACCATTGCCAATGAACCCCACACTATCAGTTCCAGATAAATGTCCTGTAGGTCACTTGGCCAGAGGACGCCTCAAGACAGCTGGGATCAAATGGTCAGGGGCTGGAAGCGGAGGGAGGTGGGGTCTGCTGCCTACTGAGTGGTTGCCATGTGGATCTGGGGTGAGGTCCCTCAGAGAGGGAGGCAGCACTGTTCTAGGGACAAGGTTACTGATGGGAGGGACAGTGCAGGAGAAGGGAGGGGGAATGGTCACATTTAGAAGCACAAAGGTGCATGTCTGTTGAGGGGGAGAGGTGGGTGGAATTATCTCTAGGTGGGAGGACACTTTGGGGGGCACTGGGTAGGGGGTGTCTTTGATGGCATGCAGCAGGTGGGCAAAATTGAACTCAGACCTCTGGGGGTATCCTGGGAACCCAGGCTGGTGTGGTGGAACTCTGAGACACTGAATCTTGGCTCTCCGAGGTACATGGCGTACTCCAGAGATTGCATCAGTAAGATCCCATATGGGAACCCCAATGGGTGAACTAGAATCTACCTTAAGCAGACTTGCAACCCGGGGACTTAAGTCGGAGAATGCATGGTATCTGAGGAAACAGCCGACAGCGATACCAAGAGTAACGTACTCTTGGTTGGTGGACAAACAAGATCTTGTTACATCAATGTTCTGTATGCCAGAGTAAGATATGTATTTTTCGGGAAGTCCTGCGGCGGACAGTCTGTTGCTGCTTCTGCTTGTTCATAGTGGGGTATATCTCAGAAGTGTGTCACCATTGGGGCAACCCTCTTGAAGTTGTGTTCTCTGTTTTTTGATAAATGAAGCCCAGGGACATTGAGCCTATAGGAAAAATGAATAGAAAAGGGGTTTTCAGGGGAGGGGAGATGAAGAAGGGTGTGGCAGATAAAAGGGAGATGAACTTAAGGAGACCGTGAAGGAAAAGTATGCTTGGAGACTGATTATGGAAGCAACTGGTCAGTTCTGCTTGAAATCATTAAACTATGGAATTATATGATGTATGAGGAGGAACCCTCCCCCCTAAATAGACCTGGTTTTTCAAAGCTATGCACTTAATTTTTTTTAATGAAACAACCTTATCACCTTCAAAGTACTCTCCATTGCATGTAATACATTTGTCAAATCCGCAATTCCATTCTTGGAAACATTTTTCAAACCCATCTGTTTGGATGAATGACAGTATCTCCCTCATTTTTTTTCCTTCACCTCTGTGTTAGTGCAGGTAGACTAGAGAAACAAAATCATAGACACGCATATGAATATAAGGAAATGGTTTATATACAAGAGGAATGGGACATTGAGAAAGCATCCCAACCCAGTCCAGTTCAAAGTCATAAGTCTGATATCAGCCCATATGCCCATTACCAGTCTATAAAGTCTCCTTCTGACTCACAAAATTATAGGCCAGTGGGTGCAAAGTCCCGGCGCTGCAGGGGTCTCCACATGGCTCCTTGCTTCCAGGGCTCAGGGTTCATCATCAACATCCAGTGGTGATAGAAGCAACTCAATGCTGGCAGGGGTCTCCATGTGGTTTCTCCAGCTTCAGAGGTCTGGCTCCATCAGGGTAAGGCTGTGTGGCTTCATCTTCAGCTCCTTGGACGCTGCCACCTTGTCTTGTCTGTAATTCATCATCTTGGAGACTGACTCCCAACAACTGGGGAGATGGTTCTCATTTCCACCAGGGAAATATCACGAGATTTCCTACAAGTCTCAGGAGAAAGTCATACCCACATAGAGGCCTCATTGGCTACTCAATGGCTATCTCCAGATTAACAGACTAGACTCCACCCCACATCTCAATCATGAAATTGACATAGCATATGCCCACCACATCCTCTTCTACAGTGTCAAGTTATTGTCCTTTTATGGCCTTCTTCATTCATGGAAGCAAAAAGAAGTCTTACAGAACACGGTCAGGTGAGTAAGGTGCATGTGTCCAGAGAGGTATGTTTGTTTGCTTTGCCAAAATTGGTACACTGCATGAGAGGGTGCATTGTCTTCGTGGCAAAACCAGCCCCCCATCCACCACAAATCAGGCCTTTTTGTTCACACACTGCTACACAACCTTTTGACAACCTTTAAATAGAAAGCTTGATTAACAGTCTGATATGATGGAATGAAATTAAAATATACTATGAGTCCATGTTTTTGTCTGTTCAGGAGAGTTGATAGATGTCCAGAATGAGATTTGACATCAAGTGACATTTCATCTTTTTTGAAATGAGAAAACTTCTCATACACTTGCGTTTTTCCCGTAGCGCTGTCTTGGTAAACTGTGTTAAATATCACAACAGTTTCTGTGGCAATTTTCTGCAGCAGGAAGCAAAATGTCACATCCACATGCTCTTTTCTTAAATTGGCTATCATTAAAAAAAAGAGGTTTGAGAGAAACTACTTTAAAAATATTTTTGTGTGTGGGCATCACTGCCTCTGATGGTCGTGGACACTACCCAGCCGCCGCTGGATTTGAACCGCCAAACCTGCGGGCTGCAGTTCCGCACTTAACCACTTACACCACTGGGGCTCAGGCCTGAGAGAAACAACTTTTATGAAAAACAGTTCATCGTGCACTAAGAGCAAGTTGCTTGGTGCTTGCCTTTCAGGAAAAATGCATGCATATAACACAAGTTCTGCTCAGCCCACCCAATGTAACTCTGTTTGGGGTGGGGTGGGGGGTACCCTTTCCTCAGTATTAACTCCTATGTTACAGCAAATTAAAAGAAAAAAAGAAAAGCATAGATCCAGGAATGTGTTTGAGGCTCACATTAAATCCAACTTAAGAACAATTACTTTTACATCATGGCCCTGCTGGATACTTGGTCTCAGGAAGGGGACACAGAGGATACGAGTACCAATAGAAAATGTAGTGAAGAATTCAGAAGGTGACAGACTCTCAGATAAGACATCTTTTAGGGTCTGAAAGGGTTGTCTCCAAAGAAGCAGTCATCCAAGTGAGAGGTCAACTAAGTTCACTTGAAAGAAGCAACACTATCATCAATCACTGAAAGTCAAAGACCCTAAATTGAGAGAATCAAAATTTTTGAAGGCAATGGATAGCAATGTGATATCAAGATCCAACAGAGGAACTCCATAGGAAATAAGCCTCCAGAGAACTCTCCCTATCTAAAATTGAGGGATGGGAGGGAAAAGGTCTCTGAAAAGAGTATTTGGGAGAGGGGAGTATAAAAGATCAAAAGCGTAAACCTGATTTGAACCATTAAAACTTTTATGTATTACTTTTTGTATTACTTTGTTCAATTTTTGTTCATATTAGAGTGTGTCTCAAAGGTCTTATGTCATATGTCAATGGAGGTCACCCTCTTGATGCTGTGTTATATGCTTTTCCATCTTTTGGTATTTGAAACCTGGGATTGATTAACCTATAGGGACAGCAAGTAGAATAAGGGTTTGGGGGGGTTGAGAGGTCCAGTGGTCATGTGCGGTGGGGATTAAAAGGGACATGATGTCAAGGAGTCCATGCAGAAAAAGAATGTCTGGAAACTGATCGTGGTAGCAATTGTACAATTCTACTTGACCCAACTGAAATATGGAATGATATGGTATATGTATTAAGTCCCAACTAATTTTTAAAAATAGTAAAGGAACAAGATCATACTTTACTCACCTGGCAAGAAGCCTTGGGGCTTGGTTCAGGCTGGAGGTGATTAGAGAGAGGTATTGGTGGGAATGAATTAGTGAATGTCCTGAGTTTTCTTGAATGAAATGAGGGAAGATATGATCTGGCAATGAAGTCTCCAGCATCTGGTTATGAGGTTTCTGGAAGATCAGGAAAATTTGTTTTCCGGTCAATTTCCTGTTTCCTTCTATTGTGTTGTGGGGTGAGGTGAGAGCTAAAAACAAAACACCAAGCCAGAGCATCAGAGAACCAGAAACTGATAAAAGAGGTTGGAGGAGGAGAGTGTGAGATCAACCATACAATGAAGAACTGAGGAGGACAGAGAGATGGTTGAGTACATACATCAGGTAAAGAATTTGTCGGTGAGGTACAGGGAGAGAGCAGGTTGGGATAGTTCAGCAACGGAGGAATTCTTTTGGTTTTCAGCCATGAGTAAGAAGATGCAGGGTGGTGAGTAAGGACCCATGGAAGAGGCAATGGATGTGGAGGAAATAGAGGGGACTGAGGAAAGGGGGGAGAAGCAGGAGCATGGTTCTTGAGGAAAAGGGATAACTCCATCTCTCTATTTGCTGCCATGCAAATTCTGTGCTGCCCTTTCATAAACCTCTTCAACAAAAATGATGTTATTCATGCAGGTCTTCAGTCAGATTTGTATTTTTTTTTTGAATGAAGCATGGTACTGAGACTTACTCCAGGATAACCAGTGATCTTGGAGTCTCTGTGCTTGAAAAAGATGTCCATGCTATAGACACAGCTAGGGGGAGAGAAAGTCATTACAGGTAAAAGGTGCTTTTGACCGCTCTATCAGTAGCATCTTTCCACTTGGTCTGTCCATGTCCCCTGAGGTTGGAGCAATAAAGTCCTAAAGGCAGTAGAGGTGTTTCATGCGACTTGGTGAGATTATGGGTGAGACTCTAGAGTTGACAGAACTGTTCACAAGAGATTGTCCAGAATCAGGTTTGGGCTTCAAGGATGGCACACCATGAAAAGGAGCAGTTCTCTCTCCTCGATGTAGAACCAGGATCATTCGAGGAGCTTTGGGAGTAACAGCTGAGATCAGGTACAGGGATTCTCCCAAAGGGCATCGTCTTACAGCGACTTTGAGGAAGGTGGATTGGGAAGTTAGCAGTGACTCATGTCCAGTGAGTAGACACCCTTTCGTGATGGAAATGGATAGTTTGGCTGTTCTCACACATGTTTTGGATGCTCTCAGAAATTTTTGGAGAGATAGTTGGTAATGGTTTGGGTAGAAGGAGGGTTTTGAGCTGCTATGATTTGTGCATTGCAATTTGGTAGCACTTTGTCTTATACCCATAGCTAAAGCGCCGGCCATCCTGTAGGTCACCATTGACAGGGAAGGCAGGTCCACACCCTGTAAAACATGCCTCTGGGGCTTTTCCAACAGACCAGCCATTGTAAGGAGGACTGGGAAGGTGCTGAGACAAACCCCATTCTCAGGAGTTCTACCAATACTTGTAATGTGCAGACAATGCACAGAAGTACAGTGGAGCACACAATGAAGGGCTGGGGGTAAGAGACATCTATGATCCTTAGGACAGAAAAGTGTCCATTGACTGCAGAGTACTGATGACACTAGGTTTAATGTACACAAGGTCTTTTCCTGGCAATTCTAATTTTTCTATCTATCTTTCTATCATCTAACTCTATATAGACATAGATGTCGTTATATCTCAACATCAATATCTGTATATCTCTCTAGATATTAATATAGGTATAGATACAGATACAGGCCTAGACAAAGACAAAAATATTATGAAATTGACATGATAGACTCCACCCCTTCACTCAAGTTGACAGGAGATTATGGAACTGCCACAGGTAGCCAATCCCCTAAGACATTCATTTGAATTCTGTTTTCTCATAGCTCAGAGCTTTGTATTTGCCAAACACCCCTCACATGGTCTTTCAGGGAAAAACCTCAATTTTGCTCACCTCAGAAGTTGCTGCTTTTTTGTGTTAGTCTGGGTGGACTAGAGGAACAAATTCATAGACTCACATATGGATATAAGGAAAAGGTTTATATACAAAAGGAATGGAACACTGGGAAAGCATCGCAGCCCAGTCCAGTTCAAAGTCATAAGTCCAATATTAACCCATATACCCAAAATCAGTCTATAAAGTCTCCTTCTGACTCACAAAATCACAGGTCAGTGGGTGCAAAATCCTGGAGCTGGCAGGGGTCTCCACATGGCTCCTCCCTTCCAGGGCTCAGGGTCCATCAACAGCAGAAGCAACTCATCGCTGGCAGAGGTCTCCATGTAGCTGCCCCAGCTTCAGAGGTCTGGATCCATCAGGGCAAAGCCATGTGGCTTCTCCGCCGGCTCCTCCAGCTTCTCGGATGCTGCCATCTTGTCTTGTCCGTGATTCTTTGTCTCTGAGAACTAAATCCCAACAACTGGGGAGATAGCTTCTCATCTCCACTAGGGAAATATTGTGAGATTTCCCAGGTGTATCAGGAGAAAGCCATGCACACACGGAGGCCTCATTGGCTACTTAATGGCTATCTCCAGATTAGCAGGCTAGACTCCTCCCCTATAGCTCAATCATGAAATTGATATAAGCACATGACTGCCACATTTTTATACTCTCATCTCTTGAGAATCCATTCCTTGCAGGTCCCCTTAGACCTCTCCCTCCACCTCCATCCCTTTATCCCCATCCCCTTCGGCCTTCTTCTTTTGTCTCTGCAGGTTCTCTGTATACCCCCTCTGCCCTTCCAGGAGTCTCTGCTGATGCAGAAATTTTCCTGAATTCTGACTGAGTCTGTTCAACAGAGACCTGACACACCAAAGTCAACCTATCCCTCCCCACCGCATGACAAAAGTCAGGCCATATGCTAGATTGTGCTGTCCCCAACCCAGCCTGTCTCTTTTTCTCCCATCCTCTCCACTCGGAGTCCCCACAGCCCCCAGAGGTGGAGGGGAACCCGGCCAATGGGTGTGCCAGTGGAGAGGGAGGGCTCTTCCTGGGCCGTCAGGATGTGCAGGAGAAGAGGCCCACTGGGAGCCAAGGGTGAGTCAGAATAAAAGGAGAGGGGAAACCAGGTGCCTTGATAGATTTTATTTTTCTCCATGATCACACACAAGTGATAGCACACTTAATCAGCAATATAGAAGGGATTTTGGAAAGTACTGAGTTAGAGTCTTGGGTCAAGAGCTTCATCTTGTCCCACAGACAGTTCAGCTACTCGGTCCAAAAAAGATTCAGCTGTCCCAAAGAGACTGGATCAAGACAAGGTGTTACTTGGCGCTTTGTTTTGGAACCTGATTTTCTCTAAAACTGCTTCTCTCTGCATCCGGAGATCAGATCAGCAGCCACCCCCAGAGCGGGAGCCACAGCCAGAGGCCCCAGCCTGCAGACCGCTGCCATCATCGCTGCAGTTGGAGCTCCGGCGCCTGCACCGGTGGGACCTGCGGCGCCTGTGGGGACTTAGGCAGCAGCCTGACTCAGAGCTGGGCCCATGGCAGCCCCCGGAGGTGGAAGCACAGCCAGAGAAGACAGGGGGTGAGCACTGTGCAGGACTCTTTGGGGGGCACTTAGGTGAAGGGCACTTGGGGGTGCACTTGGGTGGGGCCGGGGGCTGGCACTGCTGCTGGTTCTGCTGGCACGACATCTTGGCAGGAGTTTCACCCTGGAAAAGAAAGAGAGGCATGAGCTCAGAGTCTTCAGGTCCCCAGGGTTGGGCCAAATCCTTGCTCCCTAATCAAGCTGCTCCCAGCTGACCTCTCTGGGTGAGAAGTGGGCATGAAAGGGACAACTAGGTCTGGAGGCAGTTCCCTGGAGCCCTGAGCTGCCCCTTCCTCCCCATCCCCTGCCCCACCACTGCCCCTAGAAACCTCCTTCTTCTGCTTCCAGTTCAGGCCCGGCCCTGTCTTCCCCAAGCACCACCAGCCAAGGGTCTGGCCCCTTCCAGACACTCACCAGAGGCAGAGGAGCAGGAGCAGGCTGTGGCTGGGGAGGCTGTGGATGAGGCGCTCAGGGCAGGAGCTCTTTTATCCTGTGCTGGGTTCTGATGCACCGCCTGGGAATGCTGCTGCTTTCCCAACCAGGGGGTGGGTGACAACGTCACTCTCCTGAGATCTTTGTCTTTCAGGGCCCTCTCCAAGGTATCTGACCAAAGGGAACAAGGAAGTTGTGGCGAGTGACTACCTGCCTCTCAGACCTTGTACGGACCGGCTCACCAACCTTGTACCCTTCTCCCACCTGAGAGCTCAGCACAGGTTCAGTCCATGACTGTTGCTGGAAGCGAAGCCTATCTGGAGGCCTGGTGGTGTCGTGGGTTATGAGGCAGGCTGCTGCGGGCAAGGCCAGCAGTGTAAAGGGCTGGCTGTCTGGGTGGGAAATAGGAGGCTTTCTGCTCCTGTGAAGATTTGCAACTTTGGAAACCCAAAAGGGCAGCTCTGGTCTGTCTTATAGGGTGGCCGAGAATCAGTATCAATTTGACAACAGTGAGTGGGAGAAGCACGTTTAGATGAATGTGGTACTTTTCCATCCTCGAGTAATGCGGAATCTGTCTGGAAAGAAAGATGAGAGACCACCCACACCCCAGTGTCCTTATATATCTTTCTAATCCTGAGTCTAATTGCTGCAACACAACTGTGCATCGCCCCTCAGGGTGAATCCCAGGCTCTAGCGTCAGCCTCCCTTCCCCTGAATCCCTAAGGCGCGATGGTATCCACACGTCACCTGCTGCCCCCTGTGTGCTCCAGGGAACAGTGTGGAAGAGCACTGGAGCCATGCGGCTGGGGCTGTGTCCGGGTTTACTTGGGCACCTAGGGTGCTCTCGTGGTGCCCAGGAACCCAGGTCAGGGATTTGGGGACAAGCAGGCTACTAAACATTTAGTTTTGATAACTACCGCCTCCCCCTACCCCCCCCCAAAAAAAAGACCCCGAAGTCATTGACAAGGAGTCAATTTTGACTCATGCAATCTAGGTAGGTCAGGGTTAGAACTGCCGCTGTGAATTTCCCAGATTGGAACTCTTCACCGGAGGAGAAAACCCTGTCTTTGTCCTGCAGTCCTGAACTGAAGCTTGCATATGATCATTTTGCATAAACTGGAGGTTTTGCTCACTTTAATTTATCATTCCTTTTATCTGGGGGAGCTCAGTTTTCATTGGACAGACATAGGACATGACTCAAAACTGATTCCATGGTAACAGACAAGAAAGGATCAATATTGACTTCTTCTAAATAATAAAAGATCTGCTCCTGCAAAGTTCTACCCACTCATTCCCTCTGTTTGTGATCCTGTTAACATAAATAGTATATCCTTGTATGTAATATATAGCATTGGCCATATATAATACTATTCATTTAAAGCTCTACTTATAAGCCAAGTTTTATTATTACTACTTTATCCAGTTATCTTTTAAATTACATAGAAACAAGATGTGCTTTGCAAGTAAAACCATTTTCTGCATGCTGTCATCTGCATAATTCACTTTTTGCTTTCTCTCTGTCTCTATGGAGTGACTTCTTTTACTATTGCTTGTTTGGTAGTGATGGATCATCTATTGTTTATTTGGGGATGTTTTAAATTCTCCATCATTTTTGAGGACAGAGATAGATAGATAGATAGATAGACAGAATTCATGTTTGACAATATTGCTTGAGCACATTGAATATGCCATCCCATAACCTTCTTACTTACTATATATGATTTCTGGTAGAAATCACTACTGAAACTTATAGAAACTCCCTGAACATGATAAGGCCCTTTCTCTTGCTGCTTTCAATAATCCCCTCTTTGTCTTTTGAAAGTTTAATTATGGTTTGTCTGGGTCAAGATTTTTATGGATCTATGTCGATCAGAGCTCCTCATGATTTTTTAATGGGTAGATGTGTGTTTTACATCGGATTGGAGTTGTTGGAGTCATTATTCATGAAATATTTCTTCTCCCCTCCCCTGCTAGTCAATCAGGAAGTACTCTGTCATAAGCTGCATTACATTTCCAAAACTTCACTCAGGAAAGCATTCATCTTGGGATTAATAATCATCACTTTCTGAAAGCAGGGTTTTGTGGTCAAGAATGTGAACTACTGTGAAGCTATCAACCTGAGGAAGTTCTTGCTCCTCAACCGCTCATGTCCCTGAGTTTCCATGAACCACCAAGGGGCATCTCTAATGTGAATCCCATTATTATTGTTATTAATAATCATCCTGATGACATATTTGTCACTGCTCCAGAGAAGATTCGGACGGGGTGCTACTAGCAATCCCTTTGTCACTCATTTATAGGACAGAGCTTTGGGGTGGGAAGGGGATGAAGGAGAGAAGAGAGGGCACGTTTAGCAGTGGCAAAGTGTCTGGGTAGCTCCAAACTGATCAAATACCTATATTTTTTCTCGGTCTTTTGTGGGTCCGTTTCCTCCCTTCCATCCATCTGTCCTTTTCTTCTTTCCATTTGTATTTTCTTCTCCTCCCCCCCCCCCTTAAATGAACATACTACACACCAGACATTGCAACGGGAGTGGGAAATCCTAGGATAGGATACACTGTGTAGTGCATAGCTCGGTGGGGCAGACAGACAGCTTGTCAAATATGTATCACCTCAGTGATAAACGGGACAGTAAACTCACGTGGGGAGTCTGTGGACTTCAACAAGAGCTCTGGGGTGTCAGTCTCCTGTTACCGTGGTGTGTTCGCATGCTGTCATTCAGCATCACTGGGTGTGGCTGAGACGACCTCGTCTCAGCAGTGGGTGAGAAGGATGTGGAGCAGCAGGCCTTGGTGGAGTCACTGAGAGGAACTCATGGAGGCAGAAGGGTCCCCACAGGGAGAGTGTGGGGTCACACTAAGGGCTGCACATGACTGGTAGAGGAGTCATGGCCTTGTATGCATTGAGAGTACTGGTGTGGCGTCAGATATTCCTGGCTTTGCTTCCTTACTTCCTTAGGAGTCAAAGCTGGAACTGAGAAAGGAACGCCTATCACATGAGTTCTAGCTAGGTTGGTAAGTAACTCACCCTGCACAGTTCCTCAGAGGCCCAGGGTTAGTTAAGAGAAAGGGATGACTCATGTTGCCTGGGATAGCCAGGGGATTTTATACGAAACGTGAGTAATAATTGATTGAGGATGAATGATAATCGACAGGTGCCACAGTGTTGACTGTGTGTTCGTGACATCATGTAATTGATGTGACTAATGTCTTTCATAATTGCATTGTGCCAGCCATGTCGTCTCTTCTTGTATTCTAATATACCACTGTAACTGTATTTCCATGTGAAACAATGTCATTCTTAAGACTATAATAGGGAAGAGATAGTCCCTAAAGCAACTGGAGCTGGCAAAATTGGATATCCATTTGCAGGAAAATTAGACAGCCCCTATATCTGACAGCTATGAGCAGGAATAAACTCAGGTGATAGCAAAGGCCTAAGTGTAAACTCCAGAACTACAGGAACCCTAATAAATGGCATGAGTATTGCTATCAAACAAAACAGAATACATGGGATAAACCTGATGACTGGCATGTCCTCAAAATTAGACTCTTAGGCACGTTGATAGATTTCACCAAAAGAGCTAAAAGAGGGCCCACAGAGTAGGAAGACTCTTTTGCTAAAGACAGATCGGACAATGCAGTCATCTCTAAACTGAAGAGAAAACTTCAACAATAAGAAAAACACAGATTTTAAAAATGGGCAGAGAACACAAACAGACAACCCCAACAGACATTCCGATGACAAACACATATATACAGAAATGTTGACGCTCATTGCTGGCTACCGGATCCCAACTCTTAGTGACCCGTGTGGGGCTTTCACCGCTGCGAATCTTTCAGGGAGCAAAGAGCACTGTCTTTTTCTTGAAGAGCGCCTGGTGGGTTTGAAGGTCTGATGCTTGCCGGACGTCTCCTTTTTATGAACCACTAGAGAGATGCAAATCAAAACAACACAGAACTTTCCATTTCACTCCAGAATTGATAGCAAAGTTAGAAACAAAAATAAAACCAGGAAGCAACAAATGCTGTGAGTGCTGTTGATAGCCTGGAACGGCCATGGGATTGCTAAATGGTACAGGCGCTAAGGAAAGCGATACAGGGTTTCCTTAAAGAGCTGACCCAGTGACTTCATTCATTGGTATAGATCCTACAGAGGCGGAGGGTGGGGTGGGTGGGGTAAGAGGGTGGAGGCCTGGACATAAAGAGTCATGTGCACACCAATGTTCATCCCAGAACTATTCACAATCATGAAAACATGAAAGCAAAGCCAATGTCTATGATAGAGGGGTAGGGTAAACAAACTGTGATACACACTGAGTAGAATAAGAACAGCGTTAAAGAGTAAACAGTGAATCTGTGAAGCACCGCATCACATGGGTGAACCTGGAGAGCATTACAATGAGTGAAATCAGTCAATCACAAAAGGTAAATGTTGTCTGAGACCACTCTTGCACAAAATCAGGAACGTGGCTTGATACCACTCTTTGATACCTATCAGAGGCAGGAAAGAAAGAGTACGATAGTGGCTGAAGTATAGGTTTCCAAACTTACTTGGCCTATTGCCCCTTTCAAGAAAAATAAAATAAAAATGACTCAGTGTGCTCCTGGCAATTATCAATTCTTGTTCGGTAACCCATAATCCTGGATAGCCTGTCAACATTTGCTTTGTCACTTCCCCTCTGCCCCTTCTTGTCCCACCTCTGGGTGGGATAGCACCCACTTTGGGGAACACTAAGCAAAAGGATACACATTAAGTTGAGTGAAGGAGAAATAAATATAATAAGATGAAGATCACCCAGAAAGGATGGAGGCAAGGGAAGACAATAGATGGGATTCAAGTATTAAAGGCAATGAGAAAAAAAATAATAAAGGTAATGCAGGCACAAACTGTGATATTCCCAATAGTGTGATAAAAGTGGTCTCTGCAAAAATGCATGGGTAGAAATGCAGGCTGACAGGTATGGGACAGATGGTGGAAATATCAATATGAGTACATAGGGGTTCCACAGAGGATATTTATGCATGTGCGTTTATTTTGTATTAGCCAAAAGCAAGGCCTGAGGAATTGATGAAACAATTGTATTGTTTCAACAAGCTGATGAAGCACAAGACATACGTGTCTATGCCAAGAAATTTGAAAAACAGCTACTTGGCCAACTGACTGGAAAAGATTCATATCTGTGCCCATTCCAAAGACAAGTGATCCAACAGAATGCTCAAATTATAAAACCATATCATCGATATCACGTGCAAGTAAAATTTTGCTGAAGATCATACAACAACAGGTATAGCAGTGCATCAGCAGGAAACTGTCAGAGATTCTGGCCAAATTTAGAAGAGATGGAACAAGAGACATCATTTCCTGATATCTGATGGACCGGGCTGAAAGCAGAGAATACCAGAACGATGTTTACTTGTATTCTGTTGACGATGGCAAGGCATTCAACTGTGTGGGTCATAACAAACTTTGGATACCCTTGAGAATAAAGGGAATTCCAGAACACTTCACTGAGCTCAGGAAGAACTTGTACATGAACGAAGACGCAGTTGTGAAAATACAACAAGGGACGACTGCGTGGTCTAAAATCAGGAAAGGTGTGCATCAGAGCTGTATCTCTCAACATTCACCTTCTATTGGTATGCAGAGAAAATAGTGGGAGAAGCCAAATTTAACCGAGAATTCTGCACCAGGACTGGAGGAAGGCTCATTAACAATGTGCGATGTGCACATGACACAACCTTGCTTGCTGAAAGGGAGGAGGACTTAAGGCACTTGCTGATTAAAACTGAGGATGGCAGCATTCAGTATGGATGTCAATATAAAGAAGACCAAAATCCTCACAAGTGGACCCACAGACGACATCTTGGGCAGTGGAGAAAAGACTAAAGTTGGTAAGAAGCTTGTCTTACTTGGATCCACAATCACTGCTCTTGGAGGCAGTGAAATCAAGAAGAGATCAAGAGACGTGTTGTGTGGGATGGAGACAGAATTTTTCTACAATTATTATACGCCAAATATTAAGCTGTTTACCAGCATTTGTTATGGAAGTTAAAGCAGCTCTCCTCCCTGTAGTTCCCAGTTACTTAAGGCCTTTGTGTTGTCTCACTGCAGAACTAACTCCCCAGCTGTTAGGATGATGGCTCAGCCTGTGGGCAGGATTCAAGAGCCCTTGTTAATGGCCTCCTAAGAGAAATGTTTATCTACCCCCAGAGGCCCAAGGTCTAGTCTTACCACTCCCCATATCCCCATAAAGCCCTTAAGACAGCACTCTCCTGTGACATTCCACGGAAGAGTAATGGTGGGGCTCAGATATCCCACCGACAAGGGTATTTATAAGGGGATAATAGAAATTCTTTTTCTTTCTCCACATGGATCATCAAGCGGAACAGAGGTGAGCATCCATCATGAAATGTAACTCCTATAGTTCTTCTCTCTCTCTCTTATAATCTCTATATCGGTGTTATAATAAATAATAATTATCGCTACACAACTGCCTGTTGAACCCTTGCTGTGAGTATATCAGGAGGCCGGCCACTCCCTGACAGTGTTGCATAAGTTAAATATTATGCAAAAGAACGCTTTATAATACTGAAAAGCAGGGGTGTTACTTTGATGACAAGAGAGTACCTGATGCAAGTCATGGTATGCTCCATTGCCTCTTATGCATGTAAAAGTCGGACAATGAAGAAGGAAGACTGAAGATGAATCGATGCATCCGAATTGTGATGCTGGAGAAGAATTAAATTAAAAGTGCCATGGACTGCTAAAAAGACAAACCTATCTGTCCTGACAGAAGGATGGCCAGCTTGCTCCTTAAAGGCAAGATGGCGAGACTTTTTCTTGGGGGCGGGGGGCGCATCACTGCCCTCTGGTGGTGGGAGTAGGAGGCCCAGCCTTTGCTCCTGTGGAGCCGGAATTGAACCTCCATCCCAGTGGGCCGCAGTCCCGCGCACAACCACTACGCCACCGGGGCTCAGCCCGGCGAGACTTTTTCTTACGCCCTTTGGACATGTTGTCAGGAGAGACCAGTCCCTAGAGAAGGACATCATATTTGCTGAAGTCTAGGGGCTGTGGAAAAGAGGAAGACCTGGAAGGAGCTGAATCAACACCCTGGATGATTCCACAATGGGCTCAAGCATAGGAACGATGGTGAAGAAGGTGCTGAACCTTGCAGCGTTTCCTTCTGCTGTGTCCATCATCACTATGGGCTGAAACCTAGTCGATGGTACCAAACAACAGCACCTACCTTCTATTAATCCATGAATGTGTGTCTATAAAGTTATGAGAATTTCTTAGACACAGTCAAACAGCTAGGATGGTGCAGGATCAGATAGTGTTTCATTCTGTCTTACACAGGATGCGAGAGGTAAGAAAAGGTTTAACAGCGCCTGGGCATAACAACAACAGATGTCTAGAGGGGATGATCCACCGGGTTGAGGGTTGAGAATCATTGTCTGGAGGGCATCGAGCTCAGTAGGTTGAACATAGTTCACAGAGATCATCTAAGACGTAACTATATGTCTGTCCCCATCAGAGGGAAAAGGAGTGAAGCAGACTGAATGACATACAATTAGGTCCAAAGCAGACCATGCAGACATCATTCTCCATGAACCTGAGACCAGAAGGACAGATAGATCATCCCTGGCCCATCACCACTAACTACTCAGAAAAGGACACATTAGTAGGTCTTGGGTAGAGGGATCCAAAATGTTGAACAAACCTCAAAATCGTACAAGTTACCAACCAGCTCGAGACTGGGAATATAGACTGGGAATATTCCCTGGGAATATCCCCAGGGAATATAGGTCTGAGTCACCCTGCAAGTCTGAAAATGAACTCATTCACCTGTCTCCATGTTCAGCAAAACAATAGGTCTTAATGGGAACAATAAAAGTAAGGAAGTCTGCACAAATTAGAATAATCGACCATTTGAGAATAAAAAGACCACATTTACTCAAGGGCAAAGTTCAAGAGTAGGTTTAGGGGGGAAAGGAGGAATGATAGTGGGAACACAGGGAGGAAGTGGGCTGATATTACATTGTAGAGATTATAATCAATAAGATTAAATGAAATGTATGTGAATTGTTGAGTAAAGGAGATCTCTTTTTCACTCAATAATTCACAATAAAAAGCCATAAGAACAAAAAGGGGGAGAGGGAAGGGGCAAATATTTTCCATCACCCAAAACTTAAAAATGATCAATTTACATAGAACATGGCTCATTTAACCTGCTACAGGAAGCCATATAATTGAGGCTGTCCACTTTGAAATGCTTAAATGTGGTGCAACCATGAAGAACATGAGAGCAAGCTAATGAGTTCATGGCACTGGTGAGAGCATGTTGGTTGTACCTCCTGACCCCACCCACTGGAATGGGCATGGAGAGAAGGGAGGAAAGAGATTGGGAAGGGTATGACAGGAGAAGTCTATTTTTGCACAAGCGTTCTCTTCATCACTGTTAGCAATGAATATATCCCTTGTTCTTACTTAACTATTGCCTTTGGTATGAAAGTAAGACGTTTAATACATGTGCTTTCTGCCAACAGTCAAGCCAATACATTTTAGCCTCCATGTTTTTCCCAGATGAGTCCTTCACTGTGCTTATCAAACTGATACTGCTGTTGCCCCAATTCAAGAGCATGAGGAGTCCACTATAGAGAGGGTCTCTTGTGCCTTGTTCCTTCTTTTGCAAGCACAGTAGAAGATTGTCTTTGAATGGGAGCCCCTGGAGAATACCGTCTATCTTTTTTCCACTCAACATTGTGTCTTCGGGTCCATCACTGGTACTGTGTATAGTAGTTACTCAATGAATATTCTTCATTCGATGCTTACTCACATATGGGTGTTGGACTGGGTTGGGTAGTCTCCTGATGAGCATTGGAACTTCCTTCTCCATTGCGTTTGCATCTTTTGACATCTATTTTTAGATCAGCATCATGTTGCATAATGCTTCGCTTTCTTTGGCTATCCTGCTGTCGTAGGTCCAGGTTAGATTGCTTGGTTCAATTCCCATTCCTTTTTCCCCTGACTGAACTACTACTATCTATATGAATTGTCTGATATGTTATGCGAACTTGGTCTTGACAGCCTTCTGAGGCCCCAAGTCTCATTCTATAGCCCTTGGTAGATGCCACGCTTTAATTCATCAAAGATTGAATTCTACTTCTCTACATAAATAGACAGTTATGTTTGTGGACCACAAGCTCCAGGTACTCTCCACCCTGTTGTCCTGTTTGTGGACACATGACATCACTCTTTGAGATGTGTAGATTCTGGTCCCCCCCCCCGTCTCCTTTCATGGCAGTTTGAGCAAATTCTCACATAACTTTAGTAGCAACGCGCTCTGCACAGCCAAGTTTATCTATCTCTAACAAGTTGGTCGTGCATATTTTCTCGATGACTCAGGACAATTTCTGCTCCATAGTAGAGTTCCACCTGAGGCATTCACAGAGTTTGAACAATACGAACTTGCAGCGCATCCAAACATGGCAGGTGTGGTTCCTCCTGAGGGAAGTTTGTTGATCTCAAGAATGGATCATATTGGTCAGAGCACACCTCACACCGAACTACTTTTAAGTACGCTTTGTCAAAGCTTTAGGAACGCTGAAATATTGGGTGTTTCAGCAAAAACAAAGCATCCTTTTGATATGTTCCAGTAACTGAAAAAGTTTCTTTTGTTTTACTCAATGAACCTGCCAAGTACTACAGAGGTTTATCTCATTATTTGGTGTACTCAGCCTCAAGACTGAATTCTCTTCTTTGTAGTTTGAGTTTAAGTTAGGATTTCTGGTTTTCCTCAGGTTTGTCGTCTCAGAGAACACCGAGGTTGGTCTGATGCGATGCTCCTTTACGCTCTCATCTGGACAATCTGGCACACATAGTCAGAGGCATGTCTAGGGAGAGAAGTCCACCCAAGGGCAAGTGGGGCTCCACTTGTTAGACTCCAGTCATGGCAGATAAATTCAAAATAAAAGTTGTTGAACTTGTGATTCATAGGGTTGCTTCTGAACTACTTGGGTTCTTTTTTTTTTAAGTTCAGTAGCCATATCAGTGCTATGAAATAAAACTCATCATTTCTATAGGTCTCTTGAAAAGGAGGGTCATGTGGTAAGGCACCAATGGGAACTGTACACTTACTCCTCACTAGCTGTTTGGCCTCAGTCCTGTCATAAAGCCATTTGGGCCTTCAGTTTCTCCATTAGTAAAATAAGTTTATTAAGTGCATGTAAATGACCAATTGTTTTGAGAATAAAATGAACATTAGTGATTTAGAGGATCCTAATGCATGATAAACACTAGAACAATTTTGATCTCATATTTTTAACTATTTATTTATCTATTTATTTTTAAATCATTCTTTTGGGGCTCATACAACTTTTATTACAATCCATGCATACATCCATTGTATGCTGCCAAGCACATCTGTACATCTGTTGTCATTATCATTCTCAAAACATTTGCCTTCTATTTAAGCTCTTAGTATTAGCTCCTCTGTTTCCCCCTCCCTTCCCACTGCCCCTCCCTCATGAACCTTGATAATTTATAAATTATTATTATATTGTTATATCATGTGCTGTCTGATGTCTCCTTTCACTCACTTCCTTGCTGTCTGTACCCCAGGGAGAAGGTTATATGTAGATCCTTATCATCAGTTCCCCCTTTCTACCCCTCCTTCCCTCCACCCTCCTGGTATCACCACTCTTACCACTGGTCCTGAAGGGATCATCTATCCTAGATTCCCCATGTTTCCAGTTCCTGTCTGTATCAGTGCACATCCTCTGGTCTAGCCAGATTTGTAAGGTAGAATGATAGTGAGCAGGGGTGTGGGCGGGGGGGAGAAGCATTTAAGAACTAGAAGAAAGCTACATATTTCATTTTTGCTTCACTGTACCCTGATGGACTCATATCCCCCCTGCTTGGGGGTGTCGTTTCACCTAGAGGTGGGCTTTGGGTCCCCAGTCGGTACTTATCATGACATAATTTTTAGTTTTTTGATGCCTGAGACCTGACCCCTTCAACACCTCATGCTCACACAAGCTGGTGTGCTTCTTCCTTGTGGCCTTTGTTGCTTCTGAGCTAGATGGCCGCTTGTTTACTTTCAAACCTTTAAGACCCCAGATGCTATATCTTTTGATAGGCGGGTACCATCAGCTTTCTTCACCACTTTTGCTAATGCACACATTTGTTTTCAACAATCATGTCAGGAAGGTGAGCACCATGGAATGCCAATTTAGAACAGTGTTTTTGCATTGAGGAAGTACTTGATTGGAGGCCCAATCTCCATTTGCTTCCTTAATACTAACCCTATAAGTATATGCACATAGATCTATTTCCCCATCATCATATATAAATATATTTACCTACATGCATGCTTTAGACCTCAATAAATCCCCTTTGCCTCTATTAATTTCCTCGATTTCCTTTTACTTCCCTCTTGCCCCATGACCTTGCTCAGCCTTCATTTGCATTTCAGTATTTCTCTTGGCTATATTAAATCCCTACAAGGCCTCTCACCCCCACCTTGCCACTGTTGATCTCATAACTACATTGATTTACAATCTCCACAGCATTTCCTCTGTCTCCCTTCCCTTTATCCACTCAGAGCCACACTCTTGACATTATCGTATTTTCTGACCTCTCCATTCCTCTCCCTTTATCCATTAGTTCTTAGACTTTAACTGACTTCACCACCTCCCATCGCTCTCAAGGATTTGTCGAGATGAAGGTATTTGTCTTCTCTGATTCCATCCTGTCCTTCCCCTACCTCTTTCTTCGAGCCTAAGTTTGCTGAATGTAGGCCCTCTTGACATTCTGGGCCAGACTTCCCTATCTGTATCTGTGTATGTGTGTTGGGGATTTGTCCTATGTTTTGGGGGGATGTTTCTGGGTATCCCGGGCATCTGCCCACTGAGAATAGTAGTACTTCTTCTAGGCTATGATGATAAAAAATGTCTCTAGATATTTTAGTGCGTAATGTCTCCCGTTGAGAGCCACATCGATCCGGCTTAGGTTCTGGTCATTGTCTGCTCCACCTTTGTTCTTTGTTAGGAAGTGGCCCAGAAAAAGCAAACATGTCCTCACAGCAGCCTGGGGATGTCAAGATGAGGTGAACACCCATTCTACGCTTCTTAGGAAAGGTAAGCCTCTCTGTTGATGACTGGCTACAAACCCCTCTGTTCCCCTTCGCCTTGATTTTACCATTAGAGAATACCCATAGAACCCCAATTTCTTAACCCTAGAGAGATACTTCTGCATCCTGCCCCTATGGCACTGCTGGTTTTGCGGGATTGAGCAGAGAGGCACATGCACCCATCTGGGGAGGGGCAAAGTGCAGTGACAACGGACACACAGCTGGTGAGAAGGAGGGGCTGGCTTTATTTCAACAAGGTCCAACACAGGCCCTGACACACACATGCAGGTGCAGGGGATGGAGGAAAAGTGACATCCTGGAAGAGGCTCCTGGGGAGGGCTTTGAACCTCCACCCACAAGAACATCCTCACAGCGGAGCCCCGGGGAAAACAGGCCTGGGAAAGGATGCATCACCCTGGGGCTGCTTCTTGGAACTTCAGGTCTTTGTTCCTTTCTAACTGCTTGGCGCATGTGCATTGCCCAGGTCAGCAGCCGCCCCCAGAGCTGGGCCCACAGCCGGAGGCCCCGGCCTGCAGACCGCTGCCATCATCGCTGCAGTTGGAGCTCTGGCGCCTGCACCGGTGGGACCTGCGGCATCTGTGGGAGCTCAGGCAGGATCCGGGAGTGGAGCTCAGGCAGACATCGGGCATGGTGATGGGCCAATGGCAGCCCCCGGAGGTGGAAGCACAACCAGAGAAGACAGGGGGTGAGCACGGTGCAGGGCTCTTCAGGGGGCACTTGGGTGAGGGGCACTTGGGGGTGCACTTGGGCGGGGCCGGGGGCTGGCACTGCTGCTGGTTCTGCTGGCAGGACATCTCTGGACAAGAGTCACTCTGGACAAGAGAAAAGAAGCACGTCTGTTCAGAATCTACAGTCCGACGTTCCCTCCCAGAGGCTCTTTGAGATGCCTTACTTCTAAGACCAGCTGCTATGAGAGCCAAGAACTGAAGGAGGTCAGGGAGACTGATGGGAGTGAGTTGTAGCGTGAGGAGGTGCCCCCATTCCTCTCCACCAGGAAGGATGCTGCTTAAATAAAGGGCGTCCACGTCTTGTTATGTCAGTGGACCTTGCACACGAAGAACATGCACCCACTGGACAGACTCCAGAGACTGTCCAAGAACACTCGTGCACTCTTGAAAGCATGAATAAAGAGGACCCTGATAAACCCATCTTGTCCATGAAGAACACCTTCTTCACCCTCCCTTCCACCAATGCTGGGCTCTGTGGCCCTGTTTTTGCCACTTCTCTAGGCCCCTGTAGTGCCCTCCCCTCTGCTGTGAGCTGAGCCTTCTCGGCTGGAGTCCCAACCTCTCTGAGATACTCACCAGACACAGAGGAGGCAGGAGACGACGACGGCTGTTCCTAAGGACACTGCAGATGAGGTGCCCAGAGCAGGAGACCTTTTATCCTTTGCCGGCTGGTGAAGCACAGCCCAGGTATGCTGCTGGTTTCGCAACTAGGGGAGTGGACAGACGGGGAACAGTTCCTGGAGAAGACTTATAGCCTCTTCCTGGGCGCTTGCCCAATGTTAGGAAGCGGATGACCCTCCGCATGCATCCTTCCAGGCCTACAGAGAACCTTCCTACTTCCTCCCTGCAGCTCACATGCCCCAACGTGGATTCTTTCTCACACTGTCAAGAAAACAGCAATGATGCGAACTGAAGTGCACTCTTGAGTTCATGGCCGAACAGACAAGATATGCCAATGGACAAATAAGAGAAGCATGAAATAGATCCCAACAGACCATGACAATGCAATGGGCCCACAGATCTCAGTTGACTCCAAACACCCTGGCATGCAGATGGAATTCACTGCTACCTCTCTAGCTCTGGGCAAGAGATATGTGGGTTGGGGAGTGGGGAATGGCTCCTGAACTCAACTGGCGGAAGCAAGTCCCCTTGGATAAGCTCCTGAACTTGTAGCGGCCAGAGGCCACTTTATCGATGGACAAATCACGTGGACAGAGCTTACAATGTCTGTGGCTCCTCTTGAAAGCAAGCCAACGAAAGCTATTTGCCTGCTTGCAGTTATTATAATTTCATGCCATATTCAAATAAAAGCATGATTAGGATTACAAAAGTATGTTAATAATCAGTATATAATCTAATAATTCATATGAAATATTTTTACTAGTAAATGATGTTCTGTATTTCTAAATTTCTTTCAAAAATAATGTTCATAAGTACTGCAAATTGGCTAATTGGAAGATAAAACAGTACAAAAACTTCAGAACCACACTTATTGGCCATGAGGGCCTTTTGTTAAGAGTACTGTTTACAGCAGAACTGTTACATAGTGGTTCTATGTTGTGCCGCTAACCACAAGGTCAGCAGTTCAAAACCACCAGTCACTCTGAAGGAGAAAGATGGCCTTCCTGTTTCCTGAAAGGGTTCCAGTCTCAGAAGCCCACAGGGGAAGATCTACCCTGACGTACAGGGTCACTGTGAGCCGGCACAGACCCAAAGGCAGTGAGTTGGTATTTTGGTTTGGTCTCTTAGAGTTTTCAATGGCTGGTTTTTCTCAGTAGTAGAGAGCAGACTTTTCTTCTGAGGAGGGGACCAGAATGGAGAGCTTTGGGGTTAGGAACCCATGCCTGACCTGTCTGCTCGACACAGGACCTGCTTTCATTTGGCAGTCTAGCACAAACCATATGAGCCACCCCAAGACTGATAGAACCACACCCACAGCTAAGTGAAAGAAATACTCAACAGTGACTATGTCTTATTCTCTTCTGAAGATGAAAATCTATGGGATCGGGATCTTATCCTTTTCTTGGGAGGGGGGAGCATCACTGCCCTCTGGTGGGAGTAGGAGGCCCAGCCTTGCTCCTGGAGAGCTGCTGCTGGATTTCAACCACCAAGCCAGTGGGCCACAGTCCTGCACTCAATCACTTTCATTTCCCTTCTAATCTTATCTCTATGGATGCTTAGCATTTCCCTGTTATGTGAAGGAAATAACTATGGGAGAAAGGACTTGTACTGGGCTTTAGGAGTATTCCTTTATGAGGGAAGTAGAGACAGGTGGGATCAGAATTCACTGCAGTCTCCTGTTTTCACAATGAGGTTTTGGACCCACAGAGGTGAGACCGTCAATCTCAGCCTCATTCCCATTTGGAGGGCAATTTTCCTCACCCTGTGGGAAGCACCCCACCCAAAGCGGGGCTGAAAAGGCAGAGCTACAAATGATGAAAGTAGACATAGTGATGACAGTGAAAGCCCCAGATGCATTCATGGGATCCATATGGGAAATCAGCCTTTGATGGTTGCCTGCTCTGTCCATAGTAAAGGGTGGGAAGAGACTGGTTATCAAACAGTGTGCATTGGAAAGATGGTTATAGAAGATGAAAATGATAAAACCTGACTTGAAGGGTTAGCATTTTGTCAGTTGATCTCCCCCACCTCACCCCCAGGATACAAGTTGGGCCTGATCTGGTTTTCCATATTTTCTGGTTTGTTCCTTCCCTCCCCCCTCCCCGCACCCCGCATCACTGCCCTGGTGGGAGTAAGAAGCCCAGCCTTGCTCCTGTAGAGCTGCTGCTGGATTTGAATAGTCAACCTTGTGGGCCGCAGTTCCGTGCACAACCACTGCACCACCAGGGCTCAGCTTTTTTGTTTGTTCTTATTGAGGTTTATCTCAGATGAATTTTGTCATTAGGGATGACCCTGTCGGATTTTGTTATGTGTTTTTCAGTATATGAAGCCCAGGATTGCTGAACCTATAGGGATATCAAATAGAATGAGGATTCCTGAAGGATACAGTGGGGGTGGGAGGAGGAATAGGGGGTGGGGAGGGGAAGCACAAAAGGGAGCTGATCTCAAGGAGCTCAAGAAGGAAAATGATGTTTGGAAACTGGTTGTGGTAGGAATTGTACAATACTGCTTGATGTGATTGAACTATGGAGCAATATGATAATCTGTATTAGCTCCCAATAAAATGGCTTGGGGGGTTGGGTGGAAAAAAATAGGCTTTGCTTATCACACTAGATTTGGTGGTGAGGATGAGGAGGGAGAGACTAGACTCTTCCACTTGGGTGAGCTTTATTGCACAAGGTAAACCATAGAGAACATCGCATAGCCCCTGATTTATATGGGAAATCCTAGGTTAACTGCAGTCTCCATATTCTTATTTATCAGGCTGTGGTTTGGATCAGAGAGGGGATCAGCCTAAAGAAGGGGTGCTGACCTCAAGCTTGGGACCCCCCAGAAGGTCCAGCCTGATCTTGGTATGTGACCAGGATGGAAACATCATTCTTTTTACTCAGAGACTCCCTGGCCCTCCTCCTTCCTAACGGCATGACTGACTCTTCTTCCTCAATTCCTCCTCCTTCCATCACCAGTTCCCCGTGACAACACTAAGTAAACCATCAGCTGCGGTGCATGCGGCATGCTCAGCACTGGGGATCAAGCCTAAGCCTTCACTTTAGCCGGACAAGTGAGGGCAGTCTACCCGTGGAGAACTTCAATCAGTGAACATCACCTGTTGTGTATGTGTACAAAGCAGTCATGTAAGAATAAGGTCTAATATAGTTAGAAGATTCAGTTCTCACTGCAGAAGTGATATTTTTCCTCTCCTTTCCTTGACATGTGTGGCTCAATAGAAGAAGATGCAAAAGATCTTTGGGGTTTAAATAGGTGTAGCCTGGAGTCCTCAGTCAATGACAATGGAAGCATCATGCCAATCAAAGGAGTTGGGCCAGTTCCAAAGTTTGAGGCAGATTTTCAGTGGGATGATCTCCCTGCCCTTCTTAAAACACAAATGGAGTTTCTGTATGGCTTGCTCCTGACCCTGTCGCCTTGTCTTAAGGAGCCTTGCCTTAGTCCTGGAGGCAGAATGCACTAACTTTACAGGTTGGCACAAAGAGGAGCTTATGGGGACTCTGCCTGCCCAATGCCTTACATCTCTCCTGAGAGAAGTGTACAGCAAGTCTTGCCTTGCTGGAAACAAACTCTCCCCATAGCACAAAAGTAGAAGACCAGTGATTTTAGGAGACAGTGTCAATCATGCATGATTTTCCAAGAACAATGCTGTGACTTTCTCACTAACACTCCCTTGAGGGAGGGCTTATGTGTCTCCCACCACAGAGACTAAATCAGAGTTTCCGGTTGGAGTTGTTCTGCCAGGAGAGCCCCTGATCAGGAAAGATGGGACTGGGTGAGGTAAGGGATTTCGCCACGGAGGATTGAAATTTAGCAGTCATTGAATGAGCTAAGACAGGACTGTGTCAGGAAACTCAGCCTTGAGGATGCCCTTTGAGGCATGAAGGGCCCACACATTTATCTCACTTGGGGTCTGTCACAAAGAGACCCTAGAAGACCATTGAAGTCACAGAAGTTGAGTGGAAAAAGGTGTCCTCCTTCCCCTTGTCCTTGTTCCCAGGACTAAAGATCCCAGAAAAAAGAGAAAACTTATCAAGCCAAACTCACAGACTTCGTGTCCACTCTGATTTGTAGCAACTCTATGGGGGAGGGTTGAACTGCCCCCATGAGTTTCCTGGCCTCTGATTCTTTACAGGAATACAAAGCCTCGTCTTTATCCACTAGAGATCAAAGTCACTAGAAAAAGGACATGGAGGAGATAAGGGAAAGCAAGAGATTTAACTATGTTTCTTCCCACTGAAGTCCCCAAAAGGCGACCTGCTCAGTATTGCAGGATAGCGGAGATGGTTTGAGGTTGATGTCATTTGGACTGGATTGTATCAACCGTGAAAACAAGTGCTTTAGGACTTTGTCTGAGATGCCAGTGAAAGGCAGAAAAGAGACACATGACATTGCAGGATGGAAGGCACAAGGGAGAGGAGGGAATGCAGCCAGGCCTGGTTGTGGACATGCCTAATGGGAGGAAGAGTGATAAGAGAGGGAGGGAGGGAAGGAAGGACATGAGTGTGTCCTTCAGGTAGCGAGAACTGGGAGGAGGACGGGAATGAAGATGATGATCAGATGTCTTCTGGGTTAGACTTTTGGCCTGCAATTAGAATGTTTGGGGTCTAGAACAGATAGACAATTTCATGGGAGACCCATGAGAGCCTTGAAGAAGCAAAGCCAGAGACCCACAGAGCTACACAGGCACACTTCTCACAAACAGAACTACTTCAGACCCCAATGCCAAAGTGTGATACTGAATGGGGAGAGGCTGTTCCTAATGCCCTGACTTGTAACCAGAGGGACCCACCTGAATCATGGCTCTGAAGGCTTCTGGCAGAGGTATTGGCCATCTTCCAATGGCAATGTGTCAGCCAAGATGGGAGGTGCCTCACTCCGCTGAGTGGGTGGACATTGAGGATGTGAGTTGAAGCTGGAGATCATCTGGGTGGACTGGGAAGTGATGACTGACACCTGTCAGACTGGCCTCTGTGACGAAGTGGTGTATTCCTTTGATATTTCCAGAAATTACTTGGAGATATGGTATGATTTTTGGAGCCCTTGGCCATTTCCAGCTACTGTGATCTGTGCCCGTTCATTTATTATGAACTCATTATCTACTCAAGCTGAAAAGATCAGCTTGTTTTTAGATGACACATTGCAAGAGACACATAAAATTTGTTTAAGAAGTGCTTCTACAAGTCTTGGAGTAGCTGAAACTCACATTCATATCAGACTATAGGAAAAAATTTAAATCATCATGATTGATGCAGAAGAAATAAAAGCATATGACAAATTTCAACATCCATCCATGATAGAAAGTCTCAGTAAGCAAGGAATTGAAGGGGACCTCTTTATCTTGATAAAGGACATCTTTCTTTTAAAGCATAAGAAAATAATAAAAACTTAAAGTCATCACATTTAACAGATTGAATTATTTCCCACTAAGATTTAGAACAAGACAAGGGTAAATCTATGAAAAAGAATATCTAGTCCAAAAATAGACAGACACATACAAAATCAATTGATTTTCAACAAAAGTACAAAGACAAAATTGAATGGAGAAATGAAAAATTTGGTGGTAAAATGGAACCAAAGCAGTTGGATATTTTGTTAGAAGCAAAACAAGCTAAAACAGCGCTAAAAACAAAGACCAAATCTTCACTCACTCTTAGCAGCCCTAGTGGCACAGTGGTTACATATTGGGCTGCCAGCAGTAAGATCGGCGGTTCAAAACTACTAGCTCTTCCAAAAGAGGCAGACAGGCCTTTCTACTCCTGTAAAGAGAGTGAGGAACCCCACAGGGCCAGTTCTACCCAGTCCTATCTGATCTGAATGAGTCCAGTTCAACCTGATGTATTCAACCAGTGATTTTTTTTTTTTGAGTTTTGAATGCAGGAATGGGGCTAGGAAAGGTTAGAAAGAAACCAGTTATAAGTCTGCTTTCAACTCAGGAGGAGCTGGAAACACTCCTGCTAACAGGTTCTGGAATGTTCTGAACTATACTGGCTGTGGATCCATTTTACATCCAAAGGGCTGTCCCATAGCAGCTTAGAATTAAAATTAAAAATGACAATCCATACTTATTTCTGGAAAACTTAGAGCAGAGAGGGAAAATCATTAACTTCTGCAGGTAGTCGTGACTCCTCAGCTAAAGCTAGGACCCCTCCCCAGGACATCACATCTCAGACAAGGGCTCCATCATCACAGATCACAAATGTCAATGCTGTCCAGTGCTTATCTTCACTGCTAAGTTGTAGGAGTCCCCTAGTTTGTGTCTCTTGTTCACTGCCATAACCCAAGGTGAGAGAATGACTTAATCCTCTCATGGCTACTCAGCCCGTTCTTCTATGGAGGTTTGTGGGAATGAAGAACATAAGTGAGTATACATTTTAAGGAGTAGGCTGCCTTCTCCCTTCCTTGGTCTTTGGCACTTAGGAAGAAGGTCTTTGGTCAAGTCTTGGGCCAGGAGAGAGAAGTTGTGGAGCCATCTTCCATGCAGATTATTGATCAGGGGCCAGGATAACACCGACAGGGTGTTCAGACTTCCTTGAGGGCGTCTGTGGTTGACTAAATAATGCCACCACTCCCTCCCCCCAAAATAACCAAGGCCAAGTTACCAGAACCTGTGTTACCTGATACAAAGAAGGAGTCTTCTCAGATATGTTTACATTGAGAATATTACAATGAGAGGATTATCCTGGATGATCCAGGGGGACTTTAAATGCAATCAGGAGAAGGAAGCAAGGGGTGATTTGGAAATGGAGGAGAAAGGGATTTGGAAACCTAACAAAGAAAGGTCTGAAGTCCCATGACCCAAACACCGCAAGAATAGAGTTCTAAGAGCTGGAGAAAGGAAGCATATTCCCTTCGAGGACTTCCAGAAAGGGTGTGGTCCTGCCTCTGGACCTTAGTGAGGCTCAGGGAAACCCATTTTGGACTCCATCCTCCAGGGCTGTAAGCAAATAAATGTGTTGTCTTAAGGGCCCAGGTTTGTGGTAACTCATGATAGTAGTGGCAGGAAACAATATCAGCCCTTTCATACAGGTGACCCTTCCCCATGTGTCCTTCTCTAAGGCCAGACCCTGCTGGCAAGGCCCTGCTTCCTTCTGCCTTCACCAGCCTTACCATCCAGCTTGAGCAAGTTAAGGGCTCTCCCAGTGAAGATGGAGACTGGAAATATAGCCTTTGGACTTCACTAGAAGACAAAGAGAGGACATGGATGTCCCCCTGCTTACCTCTGTCCAACCTCACTTGGGTACCAGTTCTCTGAGGCACATGTCCCCTTATGCTCTTGGAATCTCTGATTGTACAATTTACATGGTCAATGGTAGACTGGAATGAGAAAATAGAAACTCTAGGCCTTATTTAATTTAGTGTTTCTCCTCTGAAAAGGATCTCAGTTGAGGGTCATAAATTGAAAAAGGGAAGAGGGAGAATGTGGAACAAAACATACAATAATTTTAAAAAATTCAGATTTAGGTACGTCTAAAACTATTGCTGTAGGATTATAGAAATCTTTCCCAGCATAGCCTTTATTTGGGTCTGTACAGTTCTGAAGGTGATGTTTTCTTCTCTGTACCCCTTCTCTGAATAATTCAGAGCTCTGTGATTTATACCACATCAAAACAACACTTTTAGCATCTGTTGGGTTCTCAGATTTTAATGCTATTAAACAGTCCTCATAACCTTCTGAGTTCACCTCTCTGCACTGAGCTCATCTTTGAGGCCTTCCCAAACTTCCTTAAAATACTTCATCCATCTGAAAATGGTTGTTTGAAGCGGTACAATATTCCTGTAAATTTGTTGCTAATCTTCAATGATTTGAAAAGATATCCACTAGCAGTTGTTAAAATTTTTATATTAGCCTGGAACTCATCATCGTTTTTTCCAAGACTCAAAAAATATCCTTTTAAATTTTTTTTGGAAGGCATCTATAGGAGAAGTATACCGCTGTGGGCAATAGTCTTGTCTGAAGCCATGTACAAATTAGAGACATGTTTCCATAAATCTTGTTTGAAATAAACTTATGCGTGTATGAACTGAAACTTTAGCAGCGATCCTTTTTATTTTACTTATCATCTAATGCAATTTATTTATCATATCAAAGATAAAATTCACTGATATGTCCCTTCATAATATTACAAGTAGATCCTATGGAAAAATATTACCAATGTACATGATTTTAGATTACCTAGGTGTGTTAGCTTCTACCACCTGTCTTGTCAGTTTGTCACTCTGTGGTAGCTTGTGTGTCACTGGGGTGCTGGAAGGTATGCCCTTGATATTTGAAGCACACACAGGGTTCCCCGTGGGAAATAGGCTTCAGAGGCACTTTCAGACTCTGAAACAAAACCAAGATGGATGAGCCCCTTTGGGCTAATGGTTAGATTGGAGATGCTGGAAGGGTGGAGATAAGGTGGGGTAGAGAGGCAGAACGAATTGCAAGGATATACACGTAAGCTCCTATTTGAAGGACGGGCATCAAAGGAGTGGGTTGGGGGAGAGGTCAGGCAGTGTAAGATATGACAAAACAATAACAGTGTAAAAAGTAATGAGGGTTAGTGGGAAGGAGAGAGCAGGGGGAGAGGGGAAGGGATGGAAAAGTCAAAACTAGGGGCTCAAGGGGAAAGGTGGACGATTGGAGAACGATAATAGCAGTGGACATGTGAGGGTGTTTGACACAGTATGCTTATTTATGCATTGTGAAAAATGATGTCTGAGCCCCCAATAAAATGATTTTAAAAAAAGAGAGAGAGACGCCTGGTAACTTACTTCCAAAAAGGAGCCAATGGCAACCTTATAGGTCACAACAGAACACTGGTTGGCTTGCTTGGGTGGGGCATGCCATCATCAACAAAGGACCACCTGCTGGAGGAGGGGCACCATTTTCCCCGAAGCAGAAAACCAGTGAAAGTGAGGGAGTGCCTCATTGAGACAGATGCGCACAGGAGGCACAGTTGCCTTGAACATGATGGTGATGGCGAGAATGACACAGGGCAGGCCCACGCTCCATTCTGTTGCATGGAAGTTTCACCAGGAGTTCACTGGATGGACGCTCATTACCTTTACGTGCCTCAGCCTCAGGGGGCTGCCAAAGGAGCCCTGCTCATCCTCACCCTCACCACCATCAAGCTCATAAACATGGGATGATTTCAGTCAATCAATTGCTAAGACGTCTTTACATCATTCATCTTTCAAAGCATCAGTTCCTTCTCTGATTACCTTCTGTAGGCATAGGACTGATGGCACACCTCCTTCAGACGGGGCAAGAGGAATACATCTTATTGTTGTTGTTGTTTTTGTTTGGGGGCATCACTGCCATCTGATTGTTTAAAAATATAACAATACTAATGATCCATCTCATGACCTTTAGCTTCGTCAATCCCTTCGTCCAGGCTAATTCTGCTCTTGGTTCGCATGCTTCAAACCCGGGGACCATAGGGTCTTCTCAGGAGTCTCTCTGTCCTGCTGAAGAACTGACTCGAAATCCTCATCTTATTCATCTATTACTTTGGACAATCCGGGGACTTTGTCCAGCCATCATCTTCAGAGAACCTCTGAGGCCCCCTCATTCTTTGGTGACCTGCAGGGTGATCGATGGCGGCCTACTCCAGAAACTTATGCCTGAGGTCTTTCCAAATATTTTGGGGATGGCACTTAGCACAAAAGATCAAATGTTCACATGTCTATTCTCCTAAGTGATGGTCCAGTGAAGCTCGGAGCGCCTCCAGGGAGAACAATGTCACATTCATTTGTGTTTCTGTGTTTGATGTGAACAAAGTTCAAGAGGCAAGCGTGTGTGTGAGGGTATGGCAGCAAAATGACTGGATAAAGGGCCGCAGCAGGGCAGGAGCAGCCCTGCATGGGGGGGTCGGGGGGGGGAGGGGTGGCTTGCTGGCTCCAGGCTACCCTGGTTTCATTTTATTTAGGCACTTGCCTAAGAGGATACCAGAGGCAGGTAACCGGGAAGTGTGTGACGTTGTCACCCGCCCCCTGGTTGGGAAAGCAGCAGCATTCCCAGGCGGTGCATCAGAACCCAGCACAGGGTAAAAGGGGTCCTGCCCTGAGCGCCTCATGCACAGCCTCCCCAGCAGCAGCCTGCTCCTGCCCTTCTGCCTCTGGTGAGTATCTGGAAGGGGCCAGACCTTTGGCTGGTGGTGCTTGGGGAAGACAGAGCCAGGTCTGAACTGGAAGGAGCAGGAGGAGGCTCCTAGGGGCAGTCCTGGGGCAGGTGATGGGGAGGAAGGGGCAGCTCAGGGCTCCAGGGAGCTACAAAGCCACAGTCTCAGGGTGAGCGTGTTGGCAGGGACACCCAGGTGCCTGCCTGACCTCCGTGAGGAGGAGCTGCCCCCGCACCTAGTTGTCCCTTCCATGCCCACTTCTTGCCCAGAGAGGTCAGCTGGGAGCAGCTTGATCCTGGGGGCAAGGACTTGGCCCAACCTGGGGGCCTGAAGACTCTGAGCTCAGGCCTCTCTTTCCCTTCCAGGGTGAAACTCCTGCCAAGATGTCGTGCCAGCAGAACCAGCAGCAGTGCCAGCCCCCGGCCCCACCCAAGTGCACCCCCAAGTGCCCCTCACCCAAGTGTCCCCCAAAGAGCCCCGCACAGTGCTCACCTCCTGTCTTTTCTGGCTGTGCTTCCACCTCCGGGGGCTGCCATGGGCCCGGCTCTGAGTCGGGCTGCTGCCTGAGCCCCCACAGGCGTCGCAGGTCCCACCGGTGCAGGCGCCGGAGCTCCAACTGCAGCGATGATGGCAGCGGTCTGCAGGCCGGGTCCTCTGGCTGTGGCCCCTGCTCTGGGAGTGGCTGCTGACTTGAACAGTGCAAGCAAAATGGGCAGTTGCCCAGGAAACCAAGTTCCAAGAAAGTACCTGGATATCCGTGGGCATAGTCTAAACCATCCCAGAAGGCTCTTCTAGACGGATGACCAGGGTCTCCTTTTCCTCCTCCCCCTGCACCTGTGACTGCCCTGCAGGCCCGTGTCAAACCCTGAAAAAAATAAAGCTTCTCCTCATGACCACCGTGGTATCTGTCTGTCTGTTCTGCTCCTCCTGCTGCTCCCCGGGCCAGACTGGCTCCCCTTGAGAGTGGAGCCTGGAAAAAGCTAGACGTCCAGGTTCACTTCCATTGCGAGGAGGGGCTGGGGGGAGTAGGTTGTTGTTAGGGTGAGAGGAACAAGCAATCAGTCAGACTGGCTTCGGGTCCTGCCATAATCAAAGAACTGACTTTTCCTGTGAACCTCAAGAACGTATGAGACAATCTGAGCGTTTCCAGTCCATGCTTGCGGCTGCTGTTTCGTTCGGAGAGGCCTGGTGGTGGAGTGATTTCTCATCAGGCTGTGATTTTCCTGGTTGGCACTTCAAGACCCCCCAGCAGCTCCACAGGAGAAAGACGGGGCTGTCCGCTCTCATGAACATTTAGTCTCAGAGACCTGCAGGGGGGCTCACGCTGAGCCAGAGTGGATTCGATGGCAGTGAGTTGAACAGTGAGAGTTTTGTTTGGACGATCCATTTCTGAGATCCTAAATTAGAAGCAAGAGAACCAGGACACAAAGACAGAGAGGAATGAAAAACGGAGGAAGGAGGAGGTGTAAGTTTCCCAGAGGAAGGTTAAGGCAATCCATCCTGACAATCCAGAGAGTGAGTGAGGTGAAAGGTGAGATATAGTATTTCAGTGAAAGAAATCTTGGGAAAAGATCTGGAAATTTAGTCCATGAGCTGGGGGGAGCAGATAAAAGGAAATTGGGAGAAGGTAAAAATATGAGAAATTACTGTCATTATAAAGTCATTCATAAAGGGAACAAACACATTGACTTTTTATACTATGCTGCCATGAAACCAGGATCTCTGGTGTCGTAGTGGTTACACATTGAGTGGGGATTCAAGAGGTCAGTAGTTCAAAACTACCAGTCTCTCAGAGCGAGGAAAATGGGACTATCAACTCCCATAAAGAACTGAGCACCGGTAGCATAGTGGTTGAGTGTGGGACTGCGGTCTACACTCTTGGCGGTTCAAATCGAGCAGCAGCAAGGCTGGGCCTCCCACTCCCACCACAGGGCAGTGATGCCTAATAAAAAAATAAAAAAAAGAACTGGTGTCAGAAACTCACAGAGCAGTTCTACCCTGTCTTAGGGAGTCAGTGTGAGTTCACACAGTGATGGCAGTGAGTTTGGTTTGGAATTGACCATGACATGAACAAGATGATAATCCCAATGACAAGACAGTCTCTTGCTTTGTTCTAAACTGGGAAACTGAGGTGGTATCGAGGTTGAAATAACATTCCTCAATTAGATGTAAACCAACAGTACCATCTCCCTTCAGACAGCAGGGAACGATCACAGAACTGATCTTCGTGGCACAGCAGGAAAGAAAAACTCAAAGATGATGAGACAGGGCAGGGTTGAGAACATGCGAAATTTGTTGGATTTTTAAAAGTTAAATTTTGAAAACTTGTGAGAAATAGGAACAGGGAATTAAATCCAAAGTTGGGGGATTTAAACAGAAACTCCCTGTACTCCCGGCCTTAACAAAAAATTCTGAAAGGATTTTAGTCCCAGCCAGCTACTAACCAGGCTGCTGTTGCTGCTGTGAGGTGCTTCAGGGCTGACTCTGACCCCCTAGCGACTCCACGCAGGACAAAACAAAGCAGAGCCCCTTCCCGCGCTGTCCTTCTAAGTGTCCCTAGACCCAAGCCCATTGATGCAGCTGCTGAGTCAATCCAAGATGGATGGCAAGGGTCTTCCTCTTTTTCAACACCCCTCCACTTTGCCAAATGTGATGTCCTTCTCCTGGGGCTGGTCTCTCCTGCACCAAATCCAAGGTATATAAGACAGAGTCTTGAGGGTCTTGCCTCTAAGAAGCACTCTAGCCTTTCTTCTTCTAAGACAGGTTGGTTTGTCCTTTCAGCGATCCATGGGGCTTTCAATATACTTCTCCTGCACCACAATCCCAATGCATGGCTTCTTCTATAGTCCTCCGTTCTCAGCTCTCAGATGCATCTGCTGCAATAGAGAGTGCCAATCCCCTGGCTGGAGTCAAGCCCACCTTAGGCCTCAAAGTAACATCTCTTGTATACTCTAAAGAGGCCTTGGGTACCAGATTTACCTAATGCAATATGACTTCAGATGGATTACGTCTGCTTCCATGAGCCTTGATTGTGGACCGAAGCAGGGCACAATCCTTGACAACTTTGACCTTTTCTTCATTTATCATGAGGTTGCCTACTGGTTCAGCTGTGTGTTAGTCTTCCTTACGTTGTGTTGTAATGCATACTGAAGGCTACAATCCTTGATCTTCATCAACAAGTGAGTGAAGGCCTGCAGATGCAGATGGCACAACCTTGCTTGCTGAAAGCGAGGAAGACTTGAAACCGGACTGTTAGCATATTTCAGTTCAGCTCGCATAAATGCCATGTGAGAAGGCTACAATCCTTGATCTTCATCAACAAGTGAGTGAAGGCCTGCAGATGCAGATGGTACAACCTTGCTTGCTGAAAGCGAGGAAGACTTGAAACCGGACTGTTAGCATATTTCAGTTCAGCTCGCAAAAATGCCACGTGAGTTGCAGTGAAGCTGGATAGGCAGGCCTGGCTGTAAAGGAAGAGGGGTTCCACTCAGGATAGAACTGTACAGCAGAGCATGTGAACACCAATACGCAGGACCAACTACCTGCGCAGACCTGGAAGCAGAGAATCTGAGGTCTGGTAAATTTGGAGAATTAGAGTGTGCTGTCCCACAGGTGCTATACATCCAGGCTCAGAGGCTCGGAAACACCTCAAACCACCACTCTGCAGAAACTACAGCTTTCTTGCTGTGGTTAAATATAAGAGTTAAAAGAAACTGGAAGGGCTGAGCCCTGGTGGCGTAGTGGTTGTGTGCGGGACTGCGGCCCACTGGGATGGAGGTTCGATTCCATGGAGCAAAGGCTGGGCCTCCTACTCCCACCACCTGAGGGCAGTGATACCCCCCAAAAAAACAACAACAAAAAAAAGGAAACTGGAGAATGAACTATGGAATTTTATGATGTGTGAATTATATGCCAATAAAACTATTTTTGGGGAGAGGGGGGCATCACTGCTCTCCAGTGGTGGGAATAGGAGGCCCAGCCCCACTGCTGGAATTGAACCTCCGTCCCAGTGGGCCCCAGTCCCGCGCACAACCACTACTCCACTGGGGCTCAGCCCTGATCTGATTATTTACAGTTTGGGGTTCATGTAGATTGTTGTGCTTCTTCCATGTGGACTTAGTTGATTCCTCATTACTTCGAACATTTCAAAATATCAAAGGTGGGCCTTCTGTGGGCTTTCTTAATTGATCCTATTCCAGTTTCTTTCTTTTTATTTTTCATTTTATATTTTTTTTTAATTTTTTTTTTTTTTTTTTTAGGCATCACTGCCCTCAGGTGGTGGGAGTAGGAGGCCCAGCCTTTGCTCCTGGGAGCCGGAATTGAACCTCCATCCCAGTGGGCCACAGTCCTGCGCACAACCACTACGCCACCGGGGCTCAGCCTATTTTTTTTATTTTTAACCCAATGGCAAGTGGTTGAGTGTGGGACTGCAGCCCATGGGCTTGGTGGTTCAAATCCAGTGGAGGCTGTCCAGGAGCAAGGCTGGGTAGCTCCCATGACCAAGAAAGGGCAGTGATGCCCCAAAAATTACTGAAATTGATTGTGATGATTGTGTGACTCTTCCTAATATGATTGAACAATTAACTTGCATGTTGTGTGAATTATTTGCTAGTACAACTATTTAAAAAAAATATATTCCCCAAAGGGCAGGTCCCAAGAGTAGAGATAATTAGATTCCCGGAGCTTCATCAAGGTGACACCTTGTCCCAGCCTCAGTTCGAGGCATTGGGGATGGAGCAGTTAGCCAGTCAGAAAAGTTTCTTCTCTAGAGAATGTAAATTCCACTGGATCTCTGGGAGACCAGGTACAACACAGAGACTGAAATGCAGTGGGCCTCTGTACCATTGGCTTCTCATCCTTTGGCTTTGGGTGAATGTGTGACAAGCTGAAAAACTCAGAGAAGATACTCAATTCAGGAAAATAGTAAAACTTTGAGATAGTTGGTGGTGCAGGGGGAAAAAGGGGGTGGGAAGATAGGTCTCTTCTATGTGCTACAGCACATAGATATGTGCTTAACTGATATATATTGATCCTATTCCAGTTTCTTTCTTTTGTGCTGGCAATATATTAGTTAAGCTCCAAGCTGCTAACTGAAAGATCAGTGGTTCAAATCCCCCAGCAACTTCTCTGGAGAAAGGTGTGGACAGTCTCTTGGAAACAGGATGGGGCAGCGGGACACTGTCCTAGTGGCACTGTGAGTCAGACTTCATGGGACAGGAAAGGGCTTAGCTGGGTTTGCTAGTGCCCACAATACAGGACAAGGCGAGATTGTTCATTAAAATGGGATGATGTTTAGGACTTATTACATAATGAGTAGAGAATTTCCGGTGTGGTGATGAAAGGGCTTTGGGAATAGATAATGGTGAGGTGGCAAAGCACTGTGACGATGACCGACATCAAGGAATTGAGTGCTTCAGTGGCTTAAATGCATCATTTTGCTATTTATTGACCACAACCATTATTGAAACCACTGCAAAATATAATAATAATGACAGCTAGCATCAAGCAGCCCTGTGTCCCCAGGTCCTCTCCCTCCCTCCATGACTCTACACCACTAACTGTCAGGACTCAGTGTGACTTTAAGCAGGGGATTTCTGAAGCTTTGGATCTTGGTGGGAGGAGACAGTCTCATTTTTCTCCAGAAAGCATCTGGTGGGTTTGAACTGCTGACTTTTAGGGTAGGTGGCTTCAAACTGCTGACCTAAAGACTACTTCGGAACCCACTACACCACCAGGGTTCCTTCTTGACTTTAAATAAATAAGTAAATAGACACACACACACATATATACACATATTGTGATAGGCACACATTTAACTAAAAGTGCACTGTCACTGAGTCAATTGTAACTCATGGTCACTCAATGTCAGGTATGGCAGACTGCTAACCTCTCTGAGAGCAGACAGCCTCATATTTCTCCACAGAGTGATTTGTGGGTAAGTCTTAGACCTGGCCACTCGCAGGCGGTAACATGGCTGTCTTATTCTTATGCACATGATCACCTAATAGGCCTTCCTACATGAGGATAACCAGACATATCCCGTTCATCAAGGTTTCCATTACAGGAAGCAACAATCTGTCATCATGTAAGTGAGGACTTATTATTTAAAGTATGTGTCGCATTAGGAAGTGTCTTAGTCTATAGGACAGTGCATCTCTAGTGTGATGTTGCAAGGCAATGGAAACTACTGCCCGCCTTACATAATTGCCATTTCTAAATCCCTTGGCCAATCCCGGACCACTCCAGTGTTCAAAGGTATCATCATTACCAACCTCATCATTCACACACCCACTAGATATGAGTCATCGTTCAAGTTCATCTCCCCATTTAGCCATCTTCGTCAGTGTGAATCACTTCTCCCCTTACACTATTTCTGGAGTTCTTAGGACAAATATTTCAGTCACGGTGATACTGGCACGTGGTCCTGAGATGCGTGTCACAAACCATGTCACCCAGCTTTGGATCTTTATGAGAGGGGACAAGTACTGTGTGAGGAGAGTGAACGGATGAGTGGATGGCAGAAGGAATGCAGGAAGCATTTAAATGACAGGAAGTTTTGCCTCCAAAAATGGATGCATTTATCAAGCACGTTCTCCGACCTCTTCCACTTTGTAGTAGAACCTACCAGTACCACCCTCCACCCCGTTCTACCCCAAATATTTTATTATCACCCTCTTGCTGACCCCCTGCTGTCCTCCGGATTCTATGACCTTATCTTTGTGCTGCCAGAGGACTGGATCCCCATGGAGAGAAGAAGGCTCTCCATCTTGGCTCCTGTCACTTGGTCAAGAACGTTTCTACACGTCAGTTACTTCATCTCACCTGCCATCCCCACGTGATAGAGGTGACAACATCTGGGCACACTCTACCCCCTCAGAGTCCCTACAGGGAAAAGGGAACTGACCCCAGAAAGTTCTGACCTCAGGCTAGAGCACATCACACACACACACACACACACACACACACACACCAGCACTGTCTAACTTAGCCCAGACTTCTTTTGCTAGGTGTCTGTCTGCCCCACGACACAGGGAGCTACTCAAGACCAGAGACCAAACCTTGTTCATGTCCTAGTCTCCTATTTGTAGCTGAACGCAAATGCAGCCTATCTGTGTAACATGTACTGTGTGAGGAGAGTGGATGGACTAGTGGAGGACAGAATGAATGGAGGAAACATTTAAATGACAGGACAAAGGGAAGATCTTTGAAGATTCTTATGACTTCCTGGATGCTTTCTTATCAAAAAAAACTCTTGGCATCTTCCCAGGAAGATGGGGGGAGGGAGAAGGAAGTGACAATTGGTGGCTCAGTGTTGGAATCCCTGGGTGATGCAAGCTGTTCAGTGCTCCACTATTAACAGGAAGATTGACAGTTCAAACCCACCCAGAGGTGTCTCAGAAGAAAAGCCTAACTAGCTACTTCTGGGAGGTCCCAGCCCTGTAAACCCTAGGGAGCAGTTCCCGACTGACACACAGGGGCCTCCGTGAGTCCTGATCAACCTGATGGTGACTGTTCCACCACCTGAACACCTGTTTAAGAAAGAAGGGCAAAGACGAGTGAAGTGAAAGAGCAGCATGACTACAGGAAGTCTAAAGGCGATGTGCTTGAACAGTTTTAGGGTCTCCTATTCTTGCTGCTAGGTGCCCCCACAGAGAGCCCAGGCACAGCAGAACTCCAGGTCCAGGCCAGTGCATCCTCGTAGTTGTTCCTACCCCTCGAGTCCCTTGTGTCAGGCACCATGCCAACCCATCTCACTGTGGGCCTTCCTCTTGTCCAACTTCCACTTTACCAAGCATGATGTTCTTCTGTCGGGTCATATGTCCCACATGCTAAGACAAAGTCTTGCCAGACTTGCCTCTAAGAACACGTTGGCCTTCCTTCTCACAGGATAGATTTGCGGGTCCTTTTAGTAGTCCACGATATTGCCAACATTCTCTTCCAACACCACAACTCAAACGCCTCTTCAATCTTCCTGACTCGGTGTCCAACTTTCACATGACAATGAGGTCATTGGAAATACCGAGGCTGGACTGAGCCAGGCCCACCAAAGTCCACAAAACCAAAAAAGGTTTTGTGTAGCTGATTCATCCAGTGAAACGGGCCTTTTAATTTCTTAGCTGTTGCTGCCATGAACACTGCTTGTGCATCCAAGCAAGACAAGATCCTTGACAACTTCAACCTGTTCTCCAGTTAACAGGATGTTATCTACTGGATAGCATCCAATAGCGAGGGTGTGGGTTTTCTTTACAAAAGCTTCATCTGCATCAGCAAGTGTCTTAAACCCGCTCACATTCAGCAATCAAGATTGGATCATCTGCATGATGAAGGTTGTTAATAAGCCGTTCTCCGTTCTTGATGCAGCTTTCCTCTTCATGTAATCCAGATTCTCTGATGATTTGCTCAGCATAGAGATAACAAATTCACCGAGAGTATAAGCCTGGTGAACACCTTTCCTGATTTCAAACCATGCAGGTTTCCCTTGTTCTGCTGGCATAACTGCCTCTCGATCCATGTACAGATGCTGCATGAGCCCAACGAAGTGTTCTGGAATTCCATTCTGCTCAACATTATCCGTCTTTTATTAAGATCCACACAGTCAAATGTCTTAGAATAGGTCAGTAAAATACAAGCTAACATTTTCTGGTATTCTCTGCTTTGGACTAAGACTCATCTGACATCAGCAATAATACCTCTTGTTCCATGTACTCTGGGGGCTTTAGGGATCCCTTCCTTCAAAAGCATTTCCCTTTGCTCTCCCAAGCACCAAGGCATCCTTACCATGCCTGTCCCACTTCAGGTGCTGGGTTGACCATTTTCCTCACAGTAGCTAGGACATGGAACCATCGTGAGTAAATATGACACAAGTGAGGAGCTGTGGGCATGCTATGAAGGAGGCAGTTGATGGGAGTCGAGACCAACATAGTCTAACATCGACTGACTCCCCACTTATTGCCTCACAATGACTTACAGAGGTCACTCCTAAGAGAGGCAAAGGTGCTCATTCCATCTTTTCAGAATGACTGTACTGGTTAATTGGAAGTTTCCACTTGACGAGGCTCTATGTTAAGGCCAGACACTGGGCTAGTTGTTGTTCTGTAATCACCTTCCACGATGTAATTTAGTGATCAACCAATCAGTTGAAAGAGTACTTTCCTTTGGAGTGTGATCTGAATCAAACTGATAAATGGAGGGCTCAACAAAGGGCTCTTTATCTGTCACTTCTGTACTCTTTTCATCACCTGACCCATACATCTTTGGACCTAAGACTACAAATTTCTCCAGCCTGCACTTGACTTGAGAATTTGGGGACTGGGCTGAGCCCTGATGGTGTAGTGGTTGCGTGCAGGACTGCGGCCCACTGGGATGGAGGTTCAAATCCAGCATCAAGGCTGTACCTCCTACTCCCACCACCAGAGGACAATGATGCCTCAAAACAAAAAAATCAGAAAAAAAAAAAAGAGAGAACTTGGGGATTTCCAATGCCAGCTTCCCTGCTGCTCCATCAGGCTCCACAACCCTATGAGGGGCAGAGGTCTCCAGCCTGCCACCTGACCAACATATTTGGGACTTGCCGTTTCCCACAATCTTCTGAGCCATTTCCTTCAAGTAAATCTCTACACGTTTCACTGGTTCTGCTTCTTTGGAGAACCCTAAGACAACGGCCATTCCATGATCCTGGGAATAATTCTGGAAAGACTCCCGAAGCAAGAGACAAAGACCACATGCTAGAGGCAGGAAAGCCTGGTGAGCGGGTAAAGCCTGTGCAATACTCATCCCTTTCCACACCCAGAGCCATGCCGCTTTCCTCTGGCCCTGTGCAATTAGGTTCCCACAGGAAACCGCAAACAAGTCATGACATCACGATGTGCTTCATTGGATGAGTTGCTAGATAGACAATCACACTTCCTTATCATTCGTGTTAACTGTCATTGAAATTTTCAATTTTATTTAAATGTGGCTAGAGTTTGATTAGATTTCTGACTGGTTTGTCTTAAAAAAAAAAACAGCCAACAACAGCAACAAAAACAAAGAACCGGAAGCATAGAAACATGGCAAAATGTATATATTTTAATCTTAGGGGTGCATTTCAAAAATAGAAGCTAAATTCACAGAGAAAATGACATTCCATTTATAGAAATCCACTATGAGCAAAACATAAGCAATAGCTGCAGTCACATGTGTTCAACAAGAGCATCTTCATCAAACTCATAAATGACCGTTCGTGCTTGCAGACCTTTCTTGATGAATCCAAACAGATGGACGACTCTTGCTTCTTTTTTTTGGGGGGGGGGGGGCATCACTGCCCTCTGGTGGGAGTAGGTGGCCCAGCCTTGCTCCTGGAGAGCTGCTGCGGGATTTGAATCGCCAACCCAATGGGCCGCAGTCCCGCGCACAACCACTGCGCCACCGGGGCTTAGCCCTTACTCTTGCTTCTGTATTTTAATTGAGACCTCTGAAGGAGCCTTGAGAGCGTCATGGTGACAAGCTGGGGGTTACAACAACAACAGCGTGATGCCGTGATCATGTGCTTGGTTGCTGGGCTGGTCCTCAAATCCACCAGCCACTTCACAGGAGAAAGATGTGGCCGTCGACTCCCCTACAGATTGGTCCTGGAAGCCCTGTGGGACAGACAGCCCTACTCTGTCCTACAGAGCTGCTCCAGAGTTGGAATTGACTGGATGGCGCTGTGCCTGGTTTTATCCTGTTTTTCAAATGAAGGTCAAATACTCGAGCTCGGGACAGAACCACAGAAGTGAAGGGTCATTGCTTCGATGACCGCACTTATGCCACGGGAGTAGCTCATGATTTACTTGTCTGTCTGTCCTGCCACTTAACCATTCTTGAGCAACTTAGGTGTCCTGTTCAGCTCTCTATTGCCGCTACAAATGATGGACACCTCAGAAGATAGTATCTGAGCAACTGTCAGGGCTTCCTCGATCCCTAGTCAAGCAAGTCATGGGCCCTGGGTGATTCAGGGGTCTGGCTCGGGGTGGGGACTGGCGGGGGGGCGGGGCTTAGTGGCGCCCTCCTCCTCCTGGTTGTGAAAATACAGCATCCCCATGCTGTGCACCACCAGCGAGGAACTCTTGTCCCAGGTCCCTCAGTCCATACTCTATGCAGAGCCATCTTCCTCACAGAGACCCCGTGCACAGCTGAAGGAAACACTGCCCAGTCCTGCTCCATTCTCACCATTGTTCCAATGCCTGATCCCACCACTGCAGCCACTGTGGCAAGCCTTCTTGTCACGGGTTCCTTCTCTTTTGCTGCCCCTCTACTTCACCACGCATGATGTTCTTCTCCAGGGTCTGGTCTCTCCTGACAATATTTCCCATGTATGTAAGACAAAGTCTTGCCTTCTTTGTCTCTAGGGAGCACTGTGACCATACTTCTGCGGAGACGCGTTCGTTTGTTCTTTTAGCAACCCGTGGCACTTTGAAGATGCTTCTTCAGTACAATTCAAATGCATCGATTCAGTTCCAGTCTTCCTTATTCACTGTCCCAACTTTCACATGCCTGTGAGACAATGGAAAATGCCATGGTTTGGGTCAGGCGTACCTTAGTCCTTTGGTCTCCATGGAATCAGGTGAATGCAAGGAATGCACTTGGGAGAGGATTTTTTTTTTGGGGGGGGGGCATCACTGCTCTCAGGTGGTGGGAGTAGGAGGCCCAGCCCCACTGCTGGACTTGAACCTCCGTCCCAGGGAGCCGCAGTCCCGCGCACAACCACTACGCCACCGAGGCTCAGCCCAAGGAGAGGGATTTTAAATTTAAAAAAAGGTTTCCATTAAAGGAGAGAGGAACAGAAGATCAGATGGGGAGGCAGGGGAGGTAAGGAACATTGTTGTGGGACATTTTAGAGGCTCTGTGCCCTGCAAAAGCCTTAGGGTCTGAAGACACCCTCCTCCTCCTCTTCAATATATCCTGATAGCTACCCACATCTCACCAACTGCCCTCTCAGAAGCTTTCCCAAGTGGGTTTGTTCTCCTCTCTTGCTAAAGGGAAACAAGAAGTCTTGGGAGCCCAATGAGAAAACAAAATGGGTACTCCTCTTAAGAGGCCAAACATGAATTCACATCTGTCCAGGTTGAATGGACTTTAAATAGGTTCTCAGAAAACAAGCATAGCAACACACAAGTCTCTGGCCAGGGGCTCTTCTCTGATGGCCTCCTAGATCCCTTTCTGGTGTTTCTGAACGAAGAAAGTAGGAAGGAGATACATGTTGATGTGAAGTTGATTTGATCCAGAAAGAGAGAGGAGGAACAAATCCTAAGAGCAGCTAGTTTAAGACGGGATAAAATGGAGAGAATAAAGTGACCAAGCAAAGCATTCCATTTTAAAATGTTTTTTTGTGTGAAAGGACTTGGGAAATTGTAAAATGGAAATTGGTTTCTTCCACCAAGGGCATAGATATTCTCTCTCTCTCTCTCTCTCTCTCTCTCTTTAAAGACTGTGGGATCAGAGAAGTACCAAAAAGAAGTGTTAAGAAGAATCTGGTGGCAAGAATTCTCAACTATGATGGCAAGAAAAGGCTTCTTTGGAAAGCTGCCATAGTAGTACTGTTCTTCTTGTGTGTTTTCAAGTTCATTCTGATGCTGAGTGAACATATAGAACAAAGAACTGACCCTGTCTTTACCTGTAGTGCTGTACCTTAGTGCCCTGAATGCTGGCTGAGGACAGCACCAGGTGACAGGGTCAGAGGGATAACACAATGTCTGTGTATAAAAATTTTGTGAGGTGTTTCAGTAGAAAATCTTTTTCTTCTTCTTTGTTTTTTAAGTAAAAACATATCTGTAAAAACAAAACCATTGGGCTGAGCCCCGGTGGTATAGTGGTTGTGCGGGGGGCTGTGGCCCACTGGGATGGAGGTTCAGTTCCAGCAGCGGCTCCACAAGAGCAAAGGCTGGGCCTCCTACTCCCACCACCACAGGGCAGTGATGCCAAAAAAAATAAAAAACAAAACAAAGTCATTGCTGAGCCTTGGTGGCACAGTGGGTGTGTGCGGAACTGCGGCCACAGGGTTGACAGTTAAAATCCAGCAGCAGCTTTCCAGGAACAAGGCTGAGCTTCCTACTCCCACCAGGGCAGTGATGCCACAAAATAAGTAAATAAAATAATAATAAAAACAAAGGCATTTTTCATAAGCCTAGCTTATATGTATCCATATATATACATGACCCGGCCCGCAGGTCATTCAACGTGATGTCCCAATCCGGAGACCTGGAAACAAAGATGGGCAGAAGACGCAGGAAATGGAGACAAGACAGGATTCTGATCAAGTCTCGTTTATTGGGGCAAAACTCAGGGTATATAAAGCCAATGGTCAGGAGTAAAGATCACAGTTTATGCTAATGAGGTAGAATCAACAGGGGCCAATCCTGGATGAGTGCCAAATAAGGGATAAAAGATGCGCAAAAGGGGCTGTAGTCCTCAACTTGGTCCGTATGCTAATAGGGGTATACGGGAGTGAAGCGGGCAACTTAAAGCAACCAATCACAAAGCTACAATATGATCTAATGGACTAAAGGTTACAACATATGTAAAACAATACAAAGGTATAGTGACTAAAATGTAACACAAGCAGAGCAAACTATATAGTTTATACAAAAAGGTAAAATATAAACTTAACATAAATGCCAGGAACCGATACAGGAAAAGGCTGTGTGTGTCACACCGTGAGACCATGGCAATGTGCATCAGTGTAGGAGAGCAATCGCCGGCTCCTCACATACACAAGGCTAAAACTCAATGCTAATTTACTTTTTGAACTCTCTAATGTGCTCTGGTCAGAGCTGTCTTTACCAATTACTATAATGCTTCAAATCACATGGTTTTATCTGAATACACTACAAGCACACATTATTGTGAAGTTGCTGCCAGTGATTTGAAGGTCGCTGATTTTGTCAGTTTTTTTGGTGTCTTAGCTACACTACGGAAATAAGAAATATTTGCAAACCTATATCAGTAACTGTTTTAGAGAATGAATTTAAAAACAGATAAAAAATAAGCCTCCTGCTGAGGTACTAATTTTATTGTAACCCAATGTAGATTTTACCCAAGATTTTTGTGGTCATTTGTCTCATATGCTAATAAACATTGCATTTGAGCAACTTATAGTTATATCACATGTGCTTCTATGACTGAAATTTATGATCAGCCCTACTGAGGATTCCATATGGTCTGGTACAGGAGGAGGTTCTTAGGGGAATAGATATGACAGCATGAGTTACACTGTACTGAGTGACACTGGCCCTTGTGACATCACTGTTTACCCTCTTCCTACACTCCCTCACTTAATCTCCGAAACTCAAAAGAAAAACCTCCACGGAAAATGTATCCAAAACCTTCATGTATGTGTGGTTTCTATGTGATTTTAATGTGTGTGAACATCTTTAAAATGATGGGACATAACCAAAGCCCTCTCTATATTAATCAGATGTATTTGATACAATACACAATCAGATGTATTTAATACAATAATGATGTCTTATAATTTCAAGTGTATGTAGTTTGTTCCATTCTTAGAAATTATTAGCATATGATGCAAGAGTAAATACATATTGCTGTGATAAATTCAATAGGGGAAATACCTCAACCTCTCACCATCTATCTGTCAGTGTGTCATACTGTGGTGGCTTGTGTGTTGCTAGGATGCTGGAAGCTGTGTTACTGAAATTTCAAACTCAGTAGAGTCACTCAAAATGAACAGATTTCAGCAGTTTCCAGACTAAGAAAAGACCATGAAGAAGGTATAGGCTGTCCATTTCAGAGGAATTGCCCCCCCCACCAAACCCTACAGTTAGCATGGAAACATTGTCAGTTACTGAAAACCTAATGAACAGAAGTGGAGTATTGTCACAAATAGTTCCAGAAGATGACCCCTGCAGGTCGAAAGGCACTCAAAATGTGACTGAGAAGAAATTGCCTTCTCAAAGTAGAATCAGCCAAAGTTCTCTGGACTTCCAATGGCTAAGGTACATGAACCAAAATTTGATTACATCTGTAGAGAGAATGGAGAAGGTCCATATCAAGAGCTAAAACTAGGTGCACCACGTGTCTGTCAGTTTATCATAATGTGGTGACTTGTTGCTCTGGTGCTGGAAGCTATGTCATTGGTCTTTCAAATACCAGCTGGATCACCTGCCAAAAGAACAAACAAATCTGCCTCAGAAGAAGTGCAACAAGAATGCTCTTTAGAGGCAAGGATGGCGAGACTTCCGTCTCACATTCCTTGGACATATTGTCAGGAGAGAGCAGTTCCTGGAGAAGGACATCATGCTTATTAAAGTATACAGGTAACAAAAATTGGAAAGCTTTCAAAAGATGGATTGACACATGACTGCATCCATGAGGTCAAATGTAAAGCCAATGGTTAGGAAGGAACAGGACTGAGCATTGTTTCCTTCTGCCATGCATAAGGTTTAGGGTCTCTCTCTATGAGTCAGAACCAGCTCGACTCCATCACCACCACCACCACCAACAGCAACAACAAAATCGAGCCAGGCACCAGCTATAAAGCAGACCATCAACTGTTCATAGGTAAGTCCAGATTGAAGTTCAAGAAAATTAAAACAAGTCCAGGAGAGCCAAAATACATCCTTCAGAAGTTGAATTCACCTGAATTTTGAGAACATTTCCAGAATGGATTTGATGTATTAAACTAATGACAGATGACCTGGTAAGTTATGGGAGGACATCAAGAACATTATATATGATGAAAGCAAAAGGTCATTTAAAAGACAAGAAAGAGAGAAGAGATCAAAGTGAATAACAAAAGAGACTCTGAAACTTGCTCTTAATTGAAGAGCAGCTAAGACAAATGGAAGAAATCATGAAGTCAAAGAGCTGAACAGAAAAAATCAAAGGGAAGCTTGAGAAGTCAAAATAAAATATTATCATTAAATAGGCAAAGGCCTAGCATTAGAAAGCTGAAAAGAAAGAACACTCTCTTTCACTTTAATTGAAAGCACTAAAGAAAAAAGTTCAAGCCTCCATTTGTAATGTTAAAATATTTTATAGGCAAAATGTTGAATGATATAGGAAGCATCCAGAGAATGTGGACTTACCAAAGTCACTGTACAAAAAATAAGTGGGTGACATCCAACTATTTCAAGAGGTAGCATATGATCAAGAGCCAATGGTGTGGAAGCAAGAAATTCAAGCTATACTGAAATCAGTAGCCACAAACCAGTCTCTGGGAATTGATGGAATACCAATAGAAATGTTTCAACAAGCTGATGAAGCACTGGAAGTACTGACTGGTCTATGCCAAGAAATTTGTGAGACAGCTGCTTGGCCAATTGGCTGGAGGAGGTCCATATTTGTGCCCATTCCAAAGAATGATGACCCAACAGAATACTCAAAGTATAGAACAGTATCACTGATATGATGTCAGTAAAATTTGCTGCACATCATTGAACAATGGTTGCAGCAGTATTGACAGGGAGTTGCCAGCAGTGCAGGAAGGATTCAGAAGAGGAGGTGGAACAAGAAATAGCATTGCTGAGATTAGATGGATCTTGGCTGAAAGCAGAGAATACCAAAAAGATGTCTGCTTGTGCTTTAGTGTCTGTGCCAAGGGATTTGATTGTGTGAATCCTAACAAACTATGGATAACCTTGAGAAGAATGGGAATTCCAGAACACTTCATTGTACATGCATCAAGAGGCAGTTGTACAAACAGAACAAAAGAATACCGGATGGTTTTTTTTGTTTTTTTTTTTTAGGCATCACTGCCCTCAGGTGGTGGGAGTAGGAGGCCCAGCCTTTGCTCCTGGGAGCCGGAATTGAACCTCCAACCCAGTGGGTCGCAGTCCTGCGCACAACCACTATGCCACTGGGGCTCAGCCCAACCGGATGGTTTTTAATTAGGAAAGATGTGCATTAGGGTTGTAGCCGCTCACCATATTTGTTCGATATGTAGGCTGAGCAAATAATCAGAGAAACTGGATTATATGAAGAAGAATGTGGCATTAGGATTAGAGGAAAGCTTGTTAGCAATCTGTGATATGCAGATGACATGATCTTGCTTGCTAAAAGTGAAGAGGACTTGAAGCACTTGCTGATGAAGATCAAGGATTGTAGTCTTTGGTATCAATTACCATTCAATGTAAAAAAGACCCAAATCCTCATAACTGGACCAGTGGGTAACATCATGATAAATGGAAGGAAAGAGCGAAGTTGTCGAGGATTTTGTGTTGCTGGGATCCACAAGCAATGCTCCTGGAAGCAGCAGTCAAAGATCAAAAGACGCGTTGCATTGTTTAAATCACTGCTCAAGACCTCTTCAAAGCTTTGAAAGGTAGGGCTATTACCTGACCCGTATTTTCAATTGCCTGCTATGCATGTAAAACTTAGGGACTGAATAAAGAAGTCCAAAGAAAAATGAATACACCTGAATTATGGTACTGCCACAGAATATTGGAAGTACCAAGGACTGTCAAATAAACCTGTTGTGGAAGAAGTGCAGTCAGAATACTCCTAAGGATCAAGGAAGGGAAACTTCCTCTCAAGTTCTTTGTTATCAGAAGATATCAGTTCTTGGAGAAGGACATCATACTGCACTTGGTAAGGGTGAGTGACAGCAAAAGAAGGGGAAGGCCCTCAAAGAGTTGGATTGGCCACAGTGGGTGCAACAAGGGACTCCAACATAAGAACACTTGTGACCATGGTGCAGGAGAGTGAGTGGTGCCTCATCCTGCTGTATATAGAGTTGTTAGGCATAGGAATAGTCTCGGTGGCACATAACTACACAACACATTTTTTGTAGGTGCACTTTCCACGACATTGAGTCAAATGTTCACAATTTGACATCATCAGCCTTATTATCATCACACCCATTAATTAGCCATCATCTATGACTCATCTCTTTTAGCCATCCCAGCCTATTTGAATCACTCTCTTCTGTGAGCTGTTATTACTCATGGTTCTCCTTATTTCAATACTATAATCCTTGGAAGACTGACACAATAGTCCTTAGATCTGGATACTCCAGACTTTGTCAAATTTCTTTGGTTTTATTTGTCACAGCTCTGGTTTCCATTAAACTGCTACATAAATTTCTTCATTCTTTCGCTAGACAACTCTACCTTAACATTGTTATTAAATGGAGAAGCAGGAGGGATTCAACCTGGGAATATTTGTCTCTCAAACAAAACAAAAGCCTATTGACCACTGCCAAGGCTATCATCTTTATGAGAGTTAACTGTCATATCTCTCTCCCATGGAGCAGCTGGTGGGTTCAAACCATTGACCATTGACTAGCTAACTTGGGTCTCCTGAGCTCTTCATGTCTTCACTTGGACTTTCCACCCTTGATTAGATTCCCGGTTCCACACTTCTCCTCATCCTACCAGTCATCCAAATGACAGTAGGTGACACTGGACACATCATGCACTCTGAGTCACTGTAGAACAACAGTGAACTGACGCCCCAAAACTCTGACCTCAGGCCTGAAGACTCTACACACATGCGTATTACAGATGGCTCATTACAGATGGCTTCTGTGACCACTCTCTTGGCCCCACTCCATTGCCAGCTACTTAAGGGAAAGGATGGTGTTTTCTTCATTTCTGAATCCCCTTTGCTCAACACGGTGCCTGGGCAGCACCTCAGTACAGGCAGTTTGGGTGCTTGAGCCAATTTAATGAAGAAATGAATATGCAAATCCAGGACAGCAAAGATACAGGAAAGATTAGTGCTACGCCATTGACGAGCTAGGGAGGTTCTGGGATGCCTTCTTTCTTCAAAGCTATTGGCATATGCCATGCAGCTGCAAAGGGACTGGGACTGGAGGGTGTCAGAAGATGTCCCCTACAAAAGGCTTATCACCCTGCCCTGCTTACCCACCCGCACTCCAGTGTGTCAGCTGAGCCAAACAGGAAGTGGTGTCCTTCACTGGCGTCAGGCTCCTGCTACTTCCCAGCTCCTCTGTGTTCAGGAGTTTTTCTGAAACTGTACATTCAGAGCATTAGCTCAGAAATAAGTAGGGGAAATATCCTTCTTGCTTAGTTTTGTGTGACCATCTGCACTATTTTGCATTCCTGGAGATGTGGTAGACTACTGACCACAAGATCAAACCTATCTATAAAATGAGGCTGTCCACTCCCATACAGATTGACAGCCTCGGAAACCCCTATATAAAGTGACTTTGGTTTAGAATCAGTATGATGGCAGTGGATTTTCTGGTTAGGTTCATTAAAGGAGTAACTAGATGGTGCAAACCATTAAGCACCAAGCTAAGATCTAAAAGACTAACAGTGTGAAACCACCAAGAGCTGCCTTGGAAGAAAGGTCTAGTGATCTGTTTCCAAACAGTCACAGCCCTTTAAAAAATGCTATGGAATACACGTCTCCCCATGGGGTTTTCCTTAGTTGACAGCAATGGGTTTGCTTTGATTATTATGTGAAGACCACTAAACTCCCCACCCCACCCCCCGAAAGTGTTACAAGCAAAGAGGACAAGGTATGCTTGCTCTAAGTCACAACAATTTCTTTTTTTTTTTTTTATAGGCATCACTGCCCTGGTGGTGGGAGTAGAAGTCACAGCATTTTCAATCACCTCATATGTATGCAAAAGCTAGACGATAAGTCTTCCTTAAGACAAAGAAGAACTGATGCCTTGGAATCATGGTGTTGTGGAATAATATTGAGTATCCCACATGCTGCCAAGAGAATGTCCAAATCTGCTTTAGAAGATACACAGCCAGACTGCAGCTTAGAAGCAGAGATAGTGAGAATCCATCTCTGAGACCTTGGACATGTTATTAAGAGGAAATAGTACCTAGAATCACAAAAACTAAAAGTGAAAAGGAAGACCCTCAACAAAATGGATTGGTACAAAGGTTTTAACAATAGGCTCAAACATAGCACGGATTGTTAAATGTTTAAGACTAAATTATGAAGACTTCATACATACTTTGGTATGTTGCCGTCAGGAGGAAGTCGTCTCTGGAGAAGGACACCATGCTGGGTAAAGCAGCGCAGCCGGTCAGTAAAAAAAGAAGGATTGGCACTGTGGTGATCACAATGGGCTCAACATAGCAACAGTTGTGAGGATGACACAGGACTGGCCACTATTTTACTTTGTTGTACACAGCATCACCGTAAGTCACAACTGATTTCGTGGTACCCAACAACAAATGCCCCTCATTCTTTTTTTTTTTGGGGGGGGGGGAGGCATCACTGCCTTTGGTGGTCATGGGCACTACCAAGCACAGCTCCTGAGAGATGCCACTGGATTTGAACCGCCAAGTCTGCGGGCCACAGTCCCGCACTCAACCACTTACACCACTGGGGCTCAGCCTGTCCCCCATTCTTAAAGCAAAACTAGGAGTACTATCAAGTTCCTCACAAAGTGTCCATCCAAATATCCTGTTCTGTGCTCACATGCTAAGCCTTGGAGGTGTAGGAAGATTGACCTTGGACTCTGGAGGATGTTTCTGCCTGAACCATCACAGCTGTGCAACTGTCCACTGAGGGCAGCATTAGAACTCTGACCACTGCAAATACAACACTGACTCATAGGGGATAGGGCTGACCCCGACTCGGAAAAACAGAAAGGGGTAGGGTTGACTAGCTTCTTCCTGGTCTTGTACTTTTCTTCTCTATCTCTCTTCCCTTCCAGGTTGAGAAATTTCATGAGGGCTTGGTGGTTACGGTGAAGGTGAGAAGTTTGCTGATCAAAGTGGCTATTTAATCTGGAAGCCAGATATTCACCATGAATTTTTAAAATAGTTTTACTGGCATATACTCGCCGCAAACTCTTCATTTCTATTTTTACAGCCCGAGTAGCAATTAAGTGCTATGCTATGGCTCACATTGTAGCCTTTTCTGTGTAGCTTCATCTTGGCTGTAATTTCCAGCAAGATCCTCACTCAGCAGGATCCCTGGATGTCACTTCCTGCTACCTCACTCACAAGGTGCCTACCTCACACTTTTCTGTTGAGTACCACTGAGTCCTTCAAAGTCCTCCCTCTCCTTTCTCTCCCCAAAGTCTCAGAACCACAGAACCCATTATAGATAAATCTAGGTCCCTTCCAAGCCTTCTGGAATGAGTCATCCTTCAAAGCTAAAATATATCCCATGAGCATAGCGTATCAGTTGATGCCCAGAATTCAGCATGGATCTTTCATGAGTCTAGTAAGTCCACATCTCTCCTCACATCTGAGAGTCTTTGCTTTCCAGGAACTATCTTCTCTGTCAAATTTCATTGAAAATATCTCAGTGAGATTCCATATTTCCTCAGCCACTTTTAAGAATATGAGTATGGACCAGACACATTGAAGTGGACGAATATTTAATTTTGCCTAAATTCACAATCACCCCTCATGGAAAGAAAGAAATCAAATGATGCATTGCATTGGGCAAATCTAGCACACATGACCTCTGTAAAGTGCTGACAAGCAATGATATAAACTTGAGGATTAAGGTACACCTGACCCAGGTCTGATTTGCAGGTGCACGTTAGATAATATATAAGGAAGAATGAAGAAAGACTGATGTATCGGAATTATGGTGCTGGCAAAGAATAGCAACAGTACTATGGACTGTCAGAAGAACAAATACATCATGGAAGATGTGTGGCCAGCCTTGGAAGCAAAGGAGGCAAGAGTTTTGTCTCAGGTATGTTGTACATGTCTTGAAGAGAGAGCCGCCGTTGGACAAGGACAGGGTGTTTGATAAAGTGGAGGGTCAGAAAAAAAGAGGAAGATCTTCAGTGGGGTAGATTGACACAGCGACTACAACCATGGGTTCAAATAAACAGATTGTGAGAAAGGCACAGGGCCCAGCAGTGTTTCATTATGTTGTGCAGAGAGTCCCTGAGTCAGCTTTGACCGAACGGCACCTAACGCAACAATGGCAGCAGTAGATACGCCAAATTAAAACTTCAAATATTACTTGAAATTCCAGTCGTCCCACTCCCCAGCAATGACCTAGGCCTTCCCAAGGGACTGAAACTGGACAAGGACGTGGTCAGCATGTCCCACTTACTGCCTCCTCCCCTCTCCAACTAGATCCTCCCTCCTCCTCCCCGGTGTTGGGACCTGGGAAAAGAAAGGGGGTACATTTTGCACACATGGCTATACTATAGGTCTTGTCTGTTGGTTGCCAATTTCTCCTATGTGGCAGCCTCCACATGAGGCTTTACTTATAAGGTATTTATGTGATTTTTTAAAAAGATCAAGCCTTGTACATCTTGGAGAAGGTGATGACACATCTGTTCATAGGTAAACTGGGTAGAGAAACTGCCAATTAGGAGAAGAAAAACACACTTAAATATATGTATATAGGGATGAGCCCTGGTGGCGTAGAGATTGTGCATGGGACTGCAGCCCAATGGGATGGAGGTTCAATTCCAGCTCCACGGAGCAAAGGCTGGGCCTCCTACTCCTACCACCTGAGGGCAGTGATGCCCCCCCCACAAAATATATATGTGTGTGTGTGTGTGTGTATATATATGTGTGTGTATATGTGTGTGTGTATATATATATATATATATATATATATAGAGAGAGAGAGAGAGAGAGAGAGAGAGAGCGTCCAGGGGGAGAATATACCTGATACTATGTTCTGAATGAAATATTTTTGACTTGGATTCTTTCCAACCCTTGGTGACCCAGATTTTGTCCTATAGACAACTGGAACTTTCCTTTGAGGCACACAATTTCCTTCATAGACCACACAAGAAGGGGTCAATGTGGAAACCCCACTAAGTGAACTGGACTTGACTTCTAATCCACCTGTGGCAGAGTTAAGGAGCTGACAGACTCCCTTGGGCTTTACGCTGAATCACCTAAGCATCAGAAGAGGTAGATGATTCCTATGCCAAGCTTATGGAACTGATGATTCTCTTCAGTTCTAGTCCCTTGCTTTCAAGGTGCCTGATGAATGGTGCCTGGGACTATTACATATTTACTCTTTTAATGTTCTCCTTTGTTTTCTTATAATATATATCAGTCTGGAAGGCCTTAGGATAGAAGTCACCTGCTTCTTGTCACACTAAGGCATTTCAGTTTTAGGCCTATCAGAGGATTTCAGTTCCTTTGCTCTATTACCAGGATGTTTTCAGTACAATCCAATTATTTTAATGGATGTTCCAAATTAGATTCTTCTGGTGCGGCATATAAAGAATGGTGGCTCAAGTCCTAGTTGTCCATAGTACATAGCCTGGGTTGAAAGAAACCCAAGAGTTGAATAAAACTAGATAAGAAGTGTCAAATTAGGAATAAGACACCGAGCTTATTCTCCCACTGATGGTCTGTCTACTCAATATTGAGCATCTTTCCCAATGGCAAGCTTCCCTACCCACTGAGCCCACCAACCAAAGTGTAGGTGCTGTCTCTAAGACAGGCATGCTCTCCACTCTCCCACCTCTTGACTTGGGTTTCACTACTTCCTCTTGTAGGAGTGGCCGTTAATTTTGGGTGCCCATAAAGTTGTGTGATATGTCAGGATTCGGTTGTTCTTCACCTTCTCCCAACATCACCTCATGGGGAACTGGCCCAATTGAGGCAAGGCCTCCCTGCCTACATGCTTTTTTAAGATATACAAATAGGAAACTGGTACATGGTTTGTGAGCACTAAGCAGGTATATGGCTTCATTGCTTGAGAACAACAACCTGCCTTTGTCTTAGTGCTGATATATTTTTTGATCAATTTACTGGGGGCTCATATACCTCTTATTGCAATCCATATATCCATCCATTATATGCAAAGCACACTTGTACACTGTTGCCATCATCATTCTCAAAACACTTGCTTTCTTTTTAAGCCCTTGATACTAACTTCTCATGTTTCTCCTCCCTCCCTGCTCTCCCCTCCATGAACCCTTGATAAATTATAAATTATTGTTATTTTGACATATCGTACACTCTCCAATGTCTCCTTTCACCCACTTCTCTGTTGTCCTTACCCCAGGTAGGAGGTTATATGTAGAACCTTGTAACCAGTTCCCCCTTTCTAGTTCACCTTCCCTCCACCCTGCCAGTATCACCACTCTCACCACTGACCCTGAAGGTATTATCTGTCCTGGATTCCCTATATTTTGGTTCCTATCTGTACCAGTGTATAGCCTCTATTCTAGCTGGATCTGTAAGGTAGAAATGGGATCATGATAATGGGTGCTGATTTTTATAGTAGTAATCTTTCATGCAATATTTGTCATTTTGTGATTGACTAATGTCACTCAATATAATGAATTCCAGGTTTAGCCATGTCATGAGAGGTTTCATGGTTTCATCTCTGCTTTTTTAGGGATGCATAGTATTCCACTGTGTGAATGTAGCAGAATTTCTTTACCCATTCTCCCAGTGGTGGGCATTTGGGCTGCTTCCAGCATCTTGCTCTTGTGAACTGTACTGCAATAAACATAGGAGAACATTTGGGGGGGGGGCATTAGTGTCTCTGGTGGTCATGGGCACTACCCAGTGCTGCTTCTGAGAGCCGCCACTGGATTTGAACTGCCAAGACCCCGGGCCGCAGTCCCGCACTCAACCACTTACGCCACCGGGACTCAGCCCCAGGAGAACATTTGTGTTCCTCTTCCGTCTATTATTTTGGGGGTATATGCCAGAAGAGGTATTACTGGGTCATAGGACACTTCTATTCCCAGTTGTTTTAGGTAGCACCTTTTTTTCCTCCACAATAGTTGTACATGACTTTAAAGCTGGCCAACAGTGTGTGCGTTCTGATAAATCTGCGTCCTCTCCATCACTTATTGTTTTCTGCTTCTTTTAAAATTGGGTTCTCATGAAGGTGTAAGATGATATCTCATCATAGTTTTGATTTGTATTTCCTGAATGGCTAGTGATTGTGGTATTTTTCTGCTGTCTTTTTAATTGCATCCCTTATTATTTTCTTATTGAGGCATTGCAGAATTCTATAGATTTTAGTAGCTAAACCTGTCAGTGGTGTTATTGACAAAATTTTCTTTTTCCAATCTGTGGGCTCCTATTTAACTCTTTTGAGGAAGTCTTTCGATGTGCATAAGAGTTTTATATTTAGTAGGTCCCAGTCATCTATTTATTTTATTATCCTTGGTAGTCTGTGTTTACCCTGAATAGGGCTCTCATTGGTCTCAATTTTCTCAACGATGATCCTGATATCTCTTGGATTCATAGACAGGTCTCCAATCCATCTTGAGTTCATTTTTGTGCTTGGAGAGAAGTGTGGGTCCTGTTTCATTATTCCGAATATGGAAATCCAAATCTTCTCACACAATTTTCTGAAGTTGCTGTCTCTATTCCACTTTATATTTTTGGGTTTCTTTATTGAAAATCAGTTGCCTGTAGGTGGATGCATATGCTTCCTAGTTTTTACCCTGGTCCATTAGTCTATAACACCAGTACCAGGCATTCTTGACAACTGTAATAACATCTCTTAGTGCTGAGGTTTCTCTGTCCAACAGACATTCATCTGAGCCACAGACTCACAACATAATTTAAGTTTGCTTTCCCAGGTGTCTACTGCTCTCCACTTTTCAGATGTCCTAAACGATCTTGTCCGTTCTCTGTTTTCTCTCAATTTCTTTTCTCACTTCAGTCATAAGTTTAGAGAAGAGATCAGCGAATCAACTGTTGACACAGGTATCAGCTAAGGAATAAGAAATCAAGTCTCTGCTTTTTTTGTTTTGTTTTCGTGAGAACTATAATATCTATAGGCTGTCTTCTCAGACACCCCCTTAAACTGTCCCTTATTGAGGTTGATCAGCTCCTTTTTATTTTCATGCACAGAATGGTGGTAAAACCATGAAATTTTCTCCTAGGACAATAACTCCCCCACCAAAAAAAAGTTGCCCACATGAAGAAGCACACCAGTCTATATGAGCATGAAGTATTGAAGAGATCAGTTATCAGGCATCAAACAACTAAAAACCATAACATTGCATGCCCACCTTCCTGATATGATCACTGAACTAAAAATTGTACCATTTTAGAGGGTGTAGGGACACATTGGACAGTGTGTGAAAAAACAATGATAATCTGTAAATTATTAAGGGTTCATGAGGGAAGAGAGTGGTGAGGGAGGGGAAACATGAGGAGCTGATACAAAAGGCCTAAGTAGAAGGCGGATGTTTTGAGAATGATGATGGCAATAAATGTACAAATGTGGTCTGCATACAATAGATGTATGTCTTGATCATAATGAGTTGCATGAACCCCCAATAAAATGAATTTTAAAATTATCATCAAAATGCAGCCTTTAAAATACATTGAGAGAAGAGATGAATAGAACTCTGTCCTTTGCAAATCCCGCTGCCATCTTCAGTGGTTTCTTCTAAGATCACTTTTAAAAATAAGCATAATTATTGTTAGTTTTTGGTTTTTTTAAGGCATCATTGCCCTCAGGTGGTGGGAGTGGGAGGCCCAGCCTTTGCTCCTGGGAGCCGGAATTGAACCTCCATCCCAGTGGGCCGCAGTCCCACGCACAACCACTACGCCACCGGGGCTCAGCCCTAGTTTTTGGTTTTTAGTTATCATCCTAAAGCAAAAAGAAAAGCCTAGTCTAACCTCTTCTTACCTTCTGGTTTCATTTGGCTTCTTGGAGAATGTGAGAAGATGAGTTTGTCTCAAGCTACTACAATTTTATCTGAGGGAGAAATTAGGATCTTTATGTGAACCTGAGGGATGCTCACCTTCAAGCTCCCATTAAAGATACGTGGCATTTTCTGACAACTTTGTTCGTTTTTCCTGAAGAATAACTCAACAACCATGGAATATAGATTATGATGAGTGGGGGGAGGGAATGGGACTGGGGTGGGGTGACTGCTAGCAATGAAAGAAGGATTTTTTTGTGTTTGTAGAGTCATTCTTTATTACTGAAATGGAGTGTCCAAAATGCACCCAAGGAACTAAACTAAGGATCCTGCCCTGCCTGTCCCTATCATATAATTTGAATGACTAAGGCATGATATTCTCCCCAAATCCACCCAGCCAGACAAGTTTCTATATTTCCTGATGCTTCATTCCCCAGGATGGGGTTCCTGGGAGTGGTGTCTCTCAGGGAGTTGCTGTTTTGTTCTGAGGGAAGTTGGATGGCAGAGGACAGTCACTTCCTGGTCACTTCCAACTTCATGGGGCGCCTGTGGAACTGCCGTCTGACCTCAGGAGAAACAGGAAGGGCGAGAAACTCAAATCACTCATCCAAATGGAGGTGAGGTCCATGAGTTCCAAATTCACAACTTGTAGGCAGCCTTCAACACAAGGAAGCCTGACAAATGTCCACATGTGCTGAAGGACAGGGAAACTGCTCACCGACAAAGGTATTCAGGCCTTTGACATTTGCCCAAAGTGTATGATTTATGCTACCTTAAGAATGTTTACTCCCTGCACCCCACCACCAATGTCTCAGAGTCAGCGGTGACCTTCACCCCTGCCTCTGTCCTGAGGACAAGACCTGCTCCTGCCAACGCAAGCTATAGAAAGAAACAAGTACTTTGGTAGCTCAATCTGAGCAACTATATTTTGATATGTCCCACGGCATTTAGAATTCCATCTAGGGAGCACTTATCACAGATATAATTACCTTTTCTGGAACAAGTTCATCACAGAGAGAGTTCGCTTTAAGGCTATGCTCTACAACTTTACGATCACACTATCTTAAGGGTGATGCTGTGCCTCTCTTTTTCAGTACCTGGATCTGGATTCCCCATGTTGACCATAGGGCCTGGCCCTTAATTAGTCCTGAGGAGAGAAAAAATGACCCTGAATTGCTGGCAGCTAGCTGGCCTGATCTTAACAATGATACCATGGGTTAGTGCTGTCTTAGGCAATAAAAACAATGCGTGTAACTCCAAAACCAGCAGGTCAACTCTGTAACAGTGAGGGCACAAGACAGAAGGAGATCTTTCACTCTGAGCACTGAAAAACTGACCAGAATCCACAAAAAGGACGCAACACCTCCTTCTCACAGCTCATAGATGTGCCTGCTCCTTCTTTACTGATGAAGACTGTAACCCTGATGCACCGCCACTCCATCTGGCTCAAAAAGCATCAGCACACCCTATACTAGAAGCGTTTTCTGACAGCACCCTCTCTAAAGCAAAAGGTCATCTCTCAAAATCTCCCCAAAGTTACCTGGCAGCGCAAGCGCAGTAATAGACAAGAGGTAATATGTTCCTCATTACAATAAGTCAATAAACACAATCTTATCTGTTGAATGTGTGTTTATGATGGTATTTGGCTGAAGAATATGAGCAACGTTCAACTGAAGCTTAGAATAACATATATATACATTATATATATATGATGTCAAGAAGAAGAAATATCAGAAAAGGGCTGGTCATGGCAGTTAATGGGGGGAGGAGCTCAGCAGAAATGTTAGCCTATAATGTAGAGGACAGAAGGATAGAAATGGATGTTACCAAGCAGAGGTAGAGTCCAAAGAAAAAGGTGGGTCCCTCAGAGGGTGCAAACTCTCCGGCAGCACACTGTGATGACAAGTTGGTCGTTCAGTCTGCTGGCCCAGTTTGGACAAGCACTAGTGTAGATGCTGTGAGAAGTGTTTTGAAGGTTGTACCTTGAAGCTCAGTACTGTATGTGATAGGTTGATATGGCTACAAGGAAGACTAACTAATAGGACTATTACTCAAATTATGAGCCAATCGCTTGTGCCAAAGAAGAGAAAACAGAATTTTTAGAACAACTTCTGCAATCTGCAATTGATCGAACATGAAATCAAGATGCATTGACGATTACGGTCATTGGGATGTGCATGTTAGAAATAAAGAAAAAAAGGTTTAGTGACTGATAATTCTGGTCTTGATAATAGAAACTACACCAGACCTTGTAAGACAGAACTCTGTAAGACCAGAATTCATTGCAAATGTCTTTCAAGTTGGGTCTACAGTCAACCTTCATAGAAGTCAAGAGATCAAATGGCGTATTTGGGGGCGGGGAGTGGGGGGTGGAGAGCATCACTGCCCTTTGGTGGGAGTGGGAGACCCAGCCTTGCTCCTGGAGAGCTGCTACTGCATTTGAACTGCCGAGCCAGTCAGCCGCAGTCCCGCACTCCACCACTATGTCACCAGGGCTCAGCCAAATGAAGTATTGCATTGAGTTAATCTCCTACAAAAGTCCTCTTTGGTTCATTAGAAATCAAAGAGGTCACTTTGAGGACTAGCATGGATGAAGCCTGACCTAAATCATGGTATGTTCCATGCTTCCTATGAATTCGAAAGCTGTACAGTGAGTAAAACAGGAAAAGAATTGAGGTTTCTCAATAATGGTGTTTTTGAAGAATACTGAAAGGACAGCCAGAGGAACAAGTACATCCGCTTTGAGCATCGTACATCTGCAGTGCTCCTTAGAAGCATTGAGAGAGGGTGAAACTTCATCTCATGTACCTTTCACATGCTATCTAGAGAAAACAATTTCTGGAATAATCCATCAGTAGAAGCATAATAAAACAGGAGGACAGCAAAAGAAGAAGAATGTTTTCAACAAGAGGAGTTGACGTAGTGGCTCTAACAATGGGCTCAGTCATAGAAACCATTGTGAGAATGATCCAAGACTGGGCAACGTCGCCTTCCATTGTATATAGGGTGGCAATGAGCTGCAACTAACTTAATGGCATCTCACAACAATAAAATGTTAGAAGCACATTTATTTACAATACAAATGGTTCATTTAAAGCTATATATCTGGGCTGAGCCCCGGTGGCATAAGTGGTTGAGTATGGGCCTGTGGCCCGCGGGCTTGGAGGTTCAAATCAAGCAGCGACTCTCAGGAGCAGCGCTGGGTAGCACCCACGACCACCACAGGGAAGTGATGCCCAAAAAAATACAACAACAACAACAAAACACAACAATAAAGCTATAGTTCTGTTGAAATATGTGTAGCATTCGCTTGTGGTTGTGAGTGTAATTTGGAGGAAACTATGATACCATGCAAATAAAAAAATCACTGTGATTGAGTTGACTTCAGTTCATAGAGACCCCACCAGACAGAGAAGAACTGACTACCTCTGTGGAATTTTGAGATGGCAACTCTTTAAGGGAGGTAGAAAGTCTTATGTTTCTCCCATGGAGCATCCAACATGTCTGACTCACTAGCCGCCCAGCTTGTAGCCTATAACAACACCCTTGATGAGAAACTTTCTTCTCCAGTAAAGAGCACGATATTCGAAACTTAGAAACGATCGCACCGGTTCCATAAAATAAAACACACCTAACACCACCGCTAGCAACAATGGATCATTAGTACAGCATGGAATACAATCACCTTCCTGTCTCCCATCAATTTCCTGAAGTTTCACACCAGTGGATCCATTTGTTTTCTTATGATCAAAGTCACACGTATTCAGGAAGCTAAATATAGACAAACTAACTTTTTTCACAGTATCTCTGTGCTGTAGGTTCTTTTCTTGTGTATCTGCTCATCCATGTAGGCCTATATTTACTCGTTTTATTGACCTAGAGACCTCAACTTGCCTTCCAATGCTTTAAAGTTCTATTAGGGGTCCCACCTGCCCCAGACAAGATCCAAGTTTCACCTTCCACCTGTTTCCCCACATATCATCGGCCTAGGGCCTTGTGGTCTCAGATCTTCAACATCCCCAGGACTCATGTCCCTTAGGGACATGCAAAGCTATAGAGAACTGATCTCCAAAAGACAGAAGTCTGTGGAAACATGATGAGAAGCATATGTGATTACTTTTCTGTTGTGTGTCTAAATTGGAAATGTTTAAGGTAATCACTTCTTGGCCTTTTGACTAAGATCAAGTATAGAAATGTTTTCTGTTTTTTTTTTGGGGGGGGCATCACTGCTCTCCGGTGGTGGGAGTAGAAGGCCCGGCCCCACTGCTGGAATTGAACCTCCGTCCCAGTGGGTTGCAATCTCGCACACAACCACTACACCACCGGGGCTCAGCCCTAGAAATGCTTAAGGTTGGGAAATGAATTATATGCATATCTACAGCCTCACTGCCTTCCCTACCCCTCCCCTCCACCCCCCAACTTTGCCAGTACAAGAGATGGAGCTGAAGTCAACGTATCTGAGATGAATGACAGGTCCCCAACACACCAGTCAATACCAAAGACGGGTGTCATCAAGATTTCCTGGTTCTCGTTGGGTCAACATCAGCCAGCATGCTACAGTCTTCAATGGGAACAGAGTGGTTCTGTCACCGCCCCCTGGTTGGGAAAGCAGCAGCATTCCCAGTGTGTGCATCAGAGCCAGCACAGGATAAAAGGGCTCCTGCCCTGAGCATCTCATCCACAGCCTCCCCAGCAACAGCCTGCTCCTGCTCCTCTGCCTCTGGTGAGTCTAACCGGGGAGTCTGACTTGGAGGGGTTGGGAAAACAAGCCCAGAGTTCTGTGGGGAGAAGGGAAGCCACTCTCATGCCTGTGATGGGTGAGTGGGGACAAAGGAAGAAGACAGTGCGCAAGGACCCTGGGTGGGGTGCAGCAGGGTCTGCGGCACGCTGGAGCCCAGCTCTGGGCAGTCCCTCCATGCGGAATTCTGAGAAATGTACACAGGTCTGCAAACAATCTTCAGGAGGTGTGGCCCAAATGCTGTCATGAGTTTCACACTTCTGTGATGACAAGAAAGTTTGGGGGACTAGTTAGAAGAAGTTGCTAGTTTTTTTTGTGGCTGAAAGCAAAGAGGAGGGAAAGAGATACCTCTAAGCTGGTTAAACCTTTTCCTTCTGAGGATCACAGCTAAGGAAGCAGCTGGTCAAAAAGAGTGTTTCTTTAAAACCATTCTTTGAGGTTGGACTGAAGCTTTGCACTGACTTTTTCCTAGAATCCATCACAGCCCGTCTGCCAAGATGTCCTGCCAGCAGAACCAGCAGCAGTGCCAGCCCCCGCCCAAGTGCACCCCCAAGTGCCCCTCACCCAAGTGCCCCCCAAAGAGCCCCGCACAGAGCTCTACCCCAGTCATCTCTGGCTGCGCTTCAACATCTGGGGGCTGCCATGGGCCCATCTCCTTGCCCGGCTCCTGCCTGAGCTCCAGGCCTGGCTCCTGCCTGAGCTCCACTCCCTGCTCCAGCCTGAGCGCCCACGGATGCCGCAGGCCCCACCGGTGCAGGCGCAGGAGCTCCAACTGCAGCGATGATGGCAGTGGTCTGCAGACCGGGGGCTCCGGCTGTGGCCCCAGCTCTGGCGGTGGCTGCTAACCTGGGCAGTGCAGGCAAAATGGGCTATTGCACAGGAAACAAAGTCCCAACGTTTTAAGGTCCACTTTGACCTATGCTCTCTCTCCCAGTATCCCAATCTTCTATCTCTCTCTGGGATGACCCTGGGGCGGGTTTGGAGTTCTCCTCCAAGGATTTTCCAGCCGGTGCCCCAGGATCCCACAAAATACCTGCCCCAGGACCTGCCAGAGCTTGCAATATCTGCCCAATCTCTTGTCATCGCCTGTGTCTGACTCTATACAAAATAAAGTTTCTGTTTCTTCAACACCACTAAGCGCTCTTGGACTTTGTCCCAATTTCAATGCCTGTGGCCGTCATGTACTCTTGTGTCGATTTCGTGACTGGGAGTGTAGGGGTGGAGTCTAGCCTGTCAATCTGGAGATAGCCAATGAGACCTCTGTGTGGACATGGCTTTCTCCTGAGAATGCTGGGAAATCTCTCAGAATGTTCCCCTTGGAGTTGAGAGACTCAAGACTCAGTCCTTGGAAGACACTGTAACTGACAAGACAAATGGCAGCATGCTGATAGACCCCGAGCCCTGGAAACCAGAGGAGCTGGAGGAGGAGCCACATGGGCTTACTCTGATGGAACCAGACTTCTGAGGCTGGAAAGGCCACAGAGAGACTCTGGCCAGCACTGAGATGCTTCTACCGCCATGGACACAAGACTCTGATTGGTGATGGCATGTGCCTCATGAATCTGAAGACTTGAGACTGGGATCAGACATATAGGCTAATATCAGACTTGTGGGCTTGGACTGGATTGGTTTAGGATGCTTTCTCATTGTTCCTTTCCTCCTGTATATAAATCTCTCCCTTATATACATATGGGTGTTTATGAATTTGTTTCTCTAGTCTACCCAGATGGACACAATGTCCAATCAGTGCTTACCTTCATGCCTGCCCACCGTCTCTCCATGATATGGCTCCAACTCTCAGGCTGCATCTGCCTGAGCCAGCCTGGACCCAGATGATCCATCAAATGTCTAGACCAGAGCCCCCAAAGTTGAGTCAGAGACTCTAACCTGGACCCTGAGGTCTCTACCTGCTCCCAGAACCAATCAGTCCTTCAATTTAGGTGAGGCCTTTGAATGAATAAGAAAAACCCTCATCCTGAGTGGAGCACAAACTCGTATTTGCCTGCAGTTCAGCCAGTATGGTTCAAGTTGGATGTCAGCCCTCACTTGTGCCCAGATCAGTACAATGGTTGACTTGTCCCACCATACAGGGCAACCCTGCCTGCCATCTTGGGTCAGGGGGCTGCTGCCTGAGACCCAGACTGAGGAACAAAGGAAGCTGGATGACCCAGGCTGATCCTCCAAACCCCCTTTCTTTTCCTCCACTGCTGAGACTGGTCTCCAGGCTGCTGCTGTAAAGAGTCTAAGAAGCCCCCAGAGGCTCTTGGTTTACAGAAACTGAGTTCTCTCTGTTCTAGACCCCAACTCAGGTGCAGGGGGTCTGCCCACATCTCTGAACCTGGAAATGAGGAGCTATCTCTAATTCATCCTGTCTGCCCTATCTAGACTGCTCATTGTTCAGTCTTCCTGCCATCACTCACAGACCCACATCTCTGCGTGGCAGAGCTTAGGATGAAGAAGGAAAGAGAGGAGCTGGTTCTCCTTCCCACACAAGATGGCTGCGCAGAAGAAAGCTGGCACTACATAAGGTCAGGCTGCTTACATTACTTACATAGAGCCCCAAGGCCGAGTACACCTGTTACAATTTTCCTCGGTGGGCATTTTTGACCTAGTTTCCGACCAAA
>PVJH01012416.1:0-32970 GCA_004026705.1 Nesogale talazaci
CTAGCATGCCAGAGGTCGTGATTTGGGTGAAGAATTCATGGGATAAAATCACAGACAGTGTTGTTACCAATGCGCTCCAAGCAGGTTACATGGATAAGAGGTGCTCCTTTAATGAGAGCTCTATTGCTGGACACAAGAGATTGGGGCCAAGGGTCTAAAGGAAATAAGAGTCGTAAGAATTCAGGATGGAATTCAGGGTTTGGAGAGTTTATGATAATGCTTCAGAAGAACATGAATTAACTTTATTTGAGTAAATGTAGATTGTTGTACCATACTTAAAAAAAATAACAAATCCCTGAAAATAAGCCCTAGTGTGTCTTCTTGAAGAAAAAGAAATATAAGATCCTGTCTTATTTTCAGGGAAACACAGTATTAGAATAGGGTAGAACTGCCCTGTGACTTTCTTTGACTATAACTCTTTTCAGAAGGAGAAAGCCCGGTCTTTCTCCCTCAGATTCACTGGTGGTTTCTGACAGGGACAGGATAGGGACTTCTGCCCTCTCTGCTAAGGGGACAGGCAAAGGATCCTGGGAAATAAGTGAGGAACAAAGGAGTCTTGAGAAGTGGATTGGTGGACACCTGAACCTTGACGCCAGGCCCCGGTGACACTCCTGGACCAGGGCTGTGCTCACAGACAACGCTGACGTTTGCTGACCTGCAGCAGCAAGTCAGAGAAAACAGAAAGAAATGCCGTATGAGACACAAGGGCAAACGGAACAGCTAGTCACAAAGTTGCCCGACCATCCGCAAAGCAGCCACCCCTTCCCCTTTGAAAGTGCCACGTAAAACTAGAAGTACCGCCTATGCTCAGGGTCCTTCTCCACTAGGGAGAGGGGCCTGCTTCATTTCTTTTGAAGTGACTCGATGTTTTAATAAACTTGTGGCCGAACAGCTCTTTGCCGGGTTTGTGTGTGTGTGTGTGTGTGTGTGTGTGTGCGCACGCACGTATGTACACTCTGCTTAGTTCTAGAACCTACCAAATCACACGGGTTCAGAGTTGGCCAACACCCCCATGGACAACAGCTCCATTGCCGAACCTCAGAGTTTTGATCTTCCAACCTTGGGGTGAGCAGCCCGATGTGCAACAACTTCGGCATTAGGGCCCCTGTTCTCTGTGTCAACTCTTCTCTTTTTAAGAGCTGCCAACCCTCAGGTCAGTGGTTTGAACCTACTGGTTGCTCAGCGAGAAGAGGATGAAGCTTCCTTCGCCTGTAAAAAGTGAAAGCCCAGCCTGCCACAGAGGCAGTTCATCCCTGCGCTGTAGGCGGGGTTATGAGTCTGTGCTTTGGGGTGAGGGGAAAGGGACAGATTACGCGAAGGACCCACCCTTCTCCAGAATAGCCTCCTAACCTAGCAAAACCATCGCGACACCCGCCAGGCCAGGGTCCCAGGCACAGGGGTTTGACTTCAGCATCCTTTTTTGTGTGATAGAATCCAATCTCTAGCTTCCAAGGCAGGCCAGAGAAATGATGAGAGAGATGGGAGAAGGGGAACGTCTTATAAAAGGATTCATGTTTTAGAAATCCTAGAGTTCGCTCTCACATACATGCAAACGAAAAAAGGGAACTGCTGATAAAGGGGCGACGAGAGTTCTTTGCTCCAGTATTGCGATTTTTCTGTAAGTTAGAAAGTGCTTCAAAAATTTGAAAAGAAAGAAACCTTAAACATTTGTCAAAACCCAAATCAAAGCAAACTCACTGCCCTGAAGTCAATTCTAACTCAGGTGACCTTATCGGGCAGTGACACCTGGCCCCCCTTCCCACCCCACCCCACCCCAGGACTTCAGAGACTGTAACATTTTATGGGAGTACACAACCTGGTCTTCTGAGAAGCCACCAGCACTGCTTTTTTTGCCTAGCATTTAAGATTGCGCTGACATGCAAATGGGAATAGACACAACCGTGCTTTTAAGCTATCGAGACACACAGAAACAAACGGTATCAACAGGAGAAATAGGAATATATGCAATGCCCAGTAAGCTTCTCCCTCACTGCCACTGAGTCGATGTTGAGCTCCGTGGGTTTCTGAGACTGTTTACAGGAGTGGAAAGCCCATCTGGCTTCCTTGGATGTGTTGGGTGATTTAGTTAGGATGCCAGATTCTCTCTAAAGAGAGAGTAAGCTATTCATCTCAGGGGCTGAAAGGACGAAAAAGCAAAACACCACAAACGAAAACACCCCCACTGCCATCTTGTTGATTCTGACACACACTGACCCTAACTGACAGAGCGGAAGAGAAATGCTCCAGGGGGTTTTGGAAAAAACCCTGGTGGTGCAGCGTGGCAGTTCAAGCCCACCAGCTGCTCCCTGGGAAAAAGATGAGGCTTTGCACTCCTGCACAGAGGAACAGTCTCAGAAACTGCCAGGGCAGTTCTGCCTTGTTCTGAAGGCTCAACTCAGGGGCAGTGAGTAAGAGGGTCTGGCAGGCTGTGACTATTTACTGGAGCAGATGAATTCATCTTTCTCTTGAGAAGCAGGTCATGGATTTAAATGGCATTAAACAGCCTGCTGAGTAGCCCACCATGGCCACCAGGACTCTGTATAGGTAAGAGAAATATCAATATATCAAATATATCAATGCCCAGTATTAGCACGCCTGCTTTCCACTCCAAAGACGGACCAAGTTTTAAAGGACAAAGAGATTCTATATCTTACCTATAATTTAAGAGCACATATTATGTCTGCAGAGAAGACAAAACAGAACAAAGGAAAGACAAGCAAAAACACGTGCTCTGGATGAGGAAGACCCTTAGCACGGAGTGGCCATGGTATTCCAGGGTTTACAGAGAACCAAGGACTTCAGTAAGAAATGAGAGGGCTGAGCCTCCTACTCCCACCAGAGGGAAGTGATGCCCCCACCCCCAAAAATACAAAAAGAAAAAAAAGGGAAAGAAATGAGAGGGCAAAGGAAGCTACCACAGATTCAAGATTGGCAGCAGCTCACACGATCACAGTTGCAGGAGGGTGACAGACACCGGAATGGGATAGACTAAAGAGTCCGAAAATTGGGGTTCTCTACCCAAAGCAGTCAGGGCATGACCCAAGATCCAAGCACCCCAATCGCCATAAAGAACATACCTAGTCAAGGACATACCTAGGCAAACCTCGCATGGAGGCTGCCACCACTCCCAGGCCTGGTGAGAGGATTGGTGGAAATCCACTTTCTAACGCACTCTGCCTGAGGGCAGGATTGTTTACCTTCCTGGTTAAAGCTCAAGAAGAATTCAAAGGCGGATCAATCCACCTGTAGACTCTAACATGGATTTTGGAGGTTAAAAAATGGGATTTGGGTAAAGTGACCAAATGTCCTACTTTTTAACAATTTAACCACGTCCCAGAGTGTTTTAAAATTAAAACAAATATATTACAATACTATTTTTGCACTCAATGAACATTTTTGTTGCTCCATATAGACCAAATTTTTAATCAATAACACCCCCTACTCCCCCCAGTCAATCGTTTCCCGCTTAAAATCTGGTCACTTTAGATTTGGGGCTTTCATTGTTAACCCTACCCTACAAATCTGGTGCTCAAAATGCAAGCTCTAAGACAGCTAGAAGGCTGAGAAGATGGAGGTGGGGGGTGGGGTGGAAATCAAATATTCGATGCAGGACACCACCACAGATGGAAGCAACTTATTAAAATCTTCCAGTGGCAAAAATTACGCAGACCTCCATTCCCTCGTGTAGAATAACAAAGATGACGCTGGTACCTGTCACTGTTGCATTTATAATGTCCTACTCTCGGAGGCATGGGCGATTGGTAAAATACAGCAACTACTTGCAAAATGCAAAACGCAACAGCCGCCATAGGCAGGTCAGAAGAGGGCTCAATCACGGTCTCAACAAGGCAAATCTTCCACATTTACCTCATTGGCTCTCTTGATGATTTTATCATCCACATCGGTGACTCCCATCACCATGACGATGTTGCATCCAAACACCTTGGTCAGGATCCTTCGAATGATATCAAATCTAACATATGAGCTGAAAGAAACCAAAAAAAGTGTTAACATGCCTTTAATGCAGGAAGACGTACGTCACAGTGATCCTTAAAAAGACACATTTTTTTGTGTGCGGGGGCATCACTGCCCTGGTGGGAGTAGGAAGCCCAGCCTTGCTCCTATAGAGCTGCTGCTGGATTTGAACCACCAACCCTGTGGGCCGCAGCTCTGCACACAACCACTACATCACCGGGGCTCAGCCAAAAAGGCACATTTTTATCGCAAAGCGTTGATCTATACCTAAAACTCTAACAGCTATAACTTCAACTGAAGCTATTAATAATTGGGAAAGCCTTTTCACCGAGTGGTCCACTCTTCTCAGGCCCATACAAGTCCTCACAGGCAATTAACAAAAGACTGAGTCTGGGGACTGAAGGCCATAGGTTCAGGGACACCAAGATCAAACAGTTTACCACAGTCCACAAAGACAATGTCTTACATTCTACTTTGGTTGAGTTGTGAACGGAAGCTCATGAGGGTCTGGGGCATCTACTGTTCTCTCCCCATTAGGTGGAAAAGAAAAAAAAAATCAAATGTGACAGGCATCAGTCGCCACAACCTAAGACTAGATTGAGATGGTACCGGTACCCTGCTACCATTGTCAACCAGGATGTATTAGATAGCGTATTGAATAGAGAAGGAGAAAAATGGCACGCCAAACCCCAAATCATAAAACCAATGATTTGCAGCCTTCTTGGTCAGATGGAGAGCGGCAGAACCTTGCCATGATGGCCGTTAGTCGTCCTTCAGCTCTAGAAAGGAACTCATCCTGGCGCAATTGCCAGCAAACACTAGACAGGTCCACAGAGGATACAAAGCTCCCTAGAGGTGCTATCAGGAAACCATAAGTTGGGCAGTTCAGACCCACCGACCGCCACCCCACTGCCCCACCCCAGGGGCCCAGGGGAGAAAGTTGAGTCTGTCTGCCCTGTACAGATTTACAGCTTCAGAAATCCTGCATATATCATTATAAGTCAATTCCATAACAGAAGGGAAGAAGGGGACATTAACACAAGCAAGGTACACACTTCTTAGAGTAATCAGCCATTTGACATCAGGACAAAGATCAGAAGGGTTAGGAAAGGAAAGAACAGAGAACCCTAAACCCCGGGAGAGGAAGCAGGATCTGTGATGTTAAGTCGTAGAAATTAACCTCAGGGGCATGAAATGTGTGTGAATTGCTCAAAGAAAAACTGATGTGCGGGGCTGAGCCCCGGTGGTGTAGTGGTTGTGCGCGGGACTGCGGCCCACTGGGATGGAGGTTCAATTCCGGCTCCCAGGAGCAAAGGCTGGGCCTCCTACTCCCACCACCAGGGCAGTGATGCCTTAAAAAAAAAGAAAAGAAAAGAAAAGAAAAACTGATGTGCTTGGTTAACACAATTCACTATGTTCAATTCACAATTCAAATGGTTTGTTTTCTTAAAAGAACGAAATGGACCAAGGCCTTGTTTCCATGACAGGACTCCCCCTTTAGGCATTTTAGGTAAGTTAGTGACAAGGGAGCTTGTTACTATGAGCCACGGACCAGGCTGCCCTTGAAGGAGCCCTGGTTGGTGTAGTGGTTACTCGTGGGCCGTCGTGGGCAGATGGAAACCCCAGCAGCAGCTCTGTGGGAGAAAGACTGGGCTTTCTCCTCCCAAACTCTGGGTAACCCACACAAGTCCGCACTGACTGGAGAGCAGTGAGTTTAGTTTGGGAAGACCTCACCCCCAACTCCTGACAACCCCATGGAATGACTCACTGTCCAGAGCTGCTGGCCTCTTGTGGTCAGCTGAAGGCTAGTCAGCTGTGACCCACGTGGCTTTCACGGACTGATTCTCCAAAGGGGGTCACCAGGTCTTTCTTCCTACTCCACCACAATCTGGAAGCCCCGCTGAAACCCATATGGCGCCCACTGGCAAAGGGCGGTTGGCTCTCCCAGAGGTGCACGGGCTAGGGATCTAACTTGAGTATTCTGCATGGAAAGAAATATTTTACTACTAAATCACCATTGTCCTCAGCAGAACAAGGAGGCTATCTGCTCCCACACTGATTTATAGTGCCCGAAACATGACAGGGGTCAGAGCTGACTCAATGACACTGAGTTTGGGTTGGCTTCAAAAAGTCTATGGAAAATTAGAATTCAAAGATAATGAGGTTTCCCCTTGAATTTTGAAGCCCCTCCCTGGAACACTCTTACTCCCATAGCTGTTGAGTCAAACTGCTCTGCAAGGCTTCCAAGGCTGTGCAAACCTTTACAGGTGCACAGTCTTGGAAATTGTTGGCGGGCGGGTTTAAGTTGCTGACCTTGAAGTGATCTGTCTAAATACTCAAGCCATTTCAGCACTAGGGATCTTTACAATCTGATTTTTTACTGTCCTTGTTCATGTTCTAGAATAACTGCAATTTTTCACTAGGACAAAATAAAGCAAATGATTGCCACTCAGGAGAAATACAATCCTATTAAGGCTGCGTAAGATTCATCTAAAAAGTGAGAACGCTATGGAGGAATATTAAAATACCAGTGGATTTAGATACGCCAGTGGGTTAATGTACATGTTTGCAACCAAAAGCATTGAAAACCCATTAAAAATCTCAAGAACCAGGCTTTCCCATAAAAACTATCTGACAAGTCAAGGTGAGAGAATTCATGCTCCACTCCATTACCTACAAAGCTTCTCTAAATATGAAATCAGAAAATCATTTTCTTTTTTTTTTAAAAAAAAGGAGGAAAATCCCATTATATGGCTGGAATCACCCACATTCACCTAACCTTCCCCCACAAACAGAGCAGAGTCTAAATTCCACTTCTAGTGATAAAACTCCTTGATGAGATAGTTAACCTCTTAAAAACTCAGTCTGCTTACCTATCAATCAGACCAACCCATGAGACTGCTATCTATGCAGGTTGGCCTGAGAGGACAGTCTGAGAGTCTCTGATTTGCATAGTGGTGTGGGTCCCCATGCATCATGGAGAAGAGCGGGGTTTGACAGTCCAACAGTCACTGCCACCCGGCTGTCAGTTTGTCATACCGCAGCGCTTTGTGTGTTGCTACAGTGCCATGGAGCTGCTACAGAAGCTCTGCCCCCATCAGCATTTCGAACACCCAGCAGGGTCATCTACGTGGGCAGTTTTCTCTGGCCCTTTCATACAAAGACAGACAAGGAAGAAAAGCCTGATTATTTTGAGAAGTCGCCAATGGAAACAACTGCCATAGCAGATTACCGCCCTATCCTTTGACTCACTTCCTGTGGGTGTCTCCTCAAGGAAGGGCTGACCATTAAAGAAAAGCATCGTGTTTTGCATGGTGAAGGCCACTGGAGGTGAGGGAGACCCTCAGAAGATGAGTTGACACTAGCTGCAAGCAGGACTTCAGCAAGTGACTAAACGGGAAGATGTAGCAGGCACGGGCACCACTGCATTCTACTCTCCCTGAGACCGTCCTCTGTGGAAGCCTACCATCTACCGGCACCAGCAATACCCACAAGTACTAAGAGCACCAGAGGCTAAGACGGCCATTATTGTCCCTAGGACGTTCCCCAGCCTTGGGTTGGCAAAGATGTTACCAGCAGAGAAATTTAGAAGATGAGCACAGACCCTAATGAAAGTGAACACGTGAGTAACATGGCATCTTCGGCGGAGAATGCACACTGAAGCCACGGAGCTGCAGCAGGGGTGGCACTGACCAGGTGTGTGTTCAGAGACACCAGCTAGCCTGAGTGACTTCAATCCCAGAGATGCTGCAGGTGTGCTGCTACCCCCGCTGTGAGCACTTACACCTGCAAGCGCTGGGTGACCTGAGTCGGGAGCCAGCCCGGCCCAGCGCTGCAGGAAGGAGAGCCTGGATTTCTCTGTAACTCTCCCAGGAACTCTACGACAGTCAGCCGGACCCTTTGACTTCTGAAGACTTCAGCTTGCTCAATCCCCAAAAGGAAGATGCTCGCTTAAATGACTGCTAAGATTGTGCCCAGAACTACAGGGTTTTATTTAAGATTCTCAAATCCACTATGTGTGAAAGCCAGATAATGAAATAATCTTTGCCAATCTGCCTCTGCCCAACCCCTCATATTTCCCCCCAACCCCACCCCACTATTTGAACCAGGTTGGCCCATTTCTTTCCTTGTCCTGGAAATTGTAAAGGCCATTTTTCAGATCTTTCTACGTGAGCTCTACCCATTATGGTGGCCCAACTGTTAAGCACTGCAGGTGCAGTGCATTATTTACAATTTTTTTTGGGGGGGGGCATCACTGCTCTCCGGTGGTGGGAGTAGGAGGCCCAGCCCCGCTGCTGGAATTGAACCTCCGTCCCAGTGGGCCGCGGTCCTGCGCACAACCACTACGCCACTGGGGCTCAGCCCTTTTTTGCAATTTTTTTTTTTTTTTGCAGTGCATTATTTAATGTGGCTCTTCTCACACCTAGCTCTCTAACTCCCAACAAACGAGCTTAATCTGCATGGGTCTGGGAAGAAGGCAGGAAGAGATATTGCTATGATTCACCTATGGTAATTGTAAACAGGATTCCCTGCAGGGGCATAAATGAGCTCTGTGAGAAGCAGGCGCGATCTCATTACCAGCATGGGCCAGGAGTGGAGCGTGTCCTCTGGACCTGAGATCCCTGCGCAGTGAACCTGCTGGATCCAGAAGACAGCTACATCATCAGAGGAGCAAAACCAGGAGCCAGTGCTTGGAACACAGCGACAGGCTTCCCAAACCACAGAGCAAGTAAAGCGGAGTGCTTTTGGGCTGCACACTGGCTTACAGAGTGGGGTATCTCGAAGCACCCACTAAAGGAAGCTGGGCTTGCTGACCCAGAGATATGGAGCTGAGTGCTTTTGAGATGAGGTTGATTGGGGTTGGGGGCCTCTGGGCACTTAATTCAGGGAGCTGGGCTTGCTGACTCAAGGAGCTTGAGCTGAATGCTTCAGGTTGAGGCTTACAGCAGAGCACTATGGTCCTGTGGCATTTATTAGCAGACCTGGAAAAACTTTGTGACCTGTCCTGATGAACCACTCAACCCTGAGCACTTCTCCCAGCTAGGACCACTTGTTAGTTTCTTTAAACCACCCTTCAATCATGAATCTTTTTTTTTTTTTTTTGGGGGGGGGGGCCATCACTGCTCTCCGGCGGTGGGAGTAGAAGGCCCAGCCCCACTGCCGGAATTGAACCTTCTGTCCCAGTGGGCCGCAATCGCGCACACAACCACTACGCCACCAGGGCTCAGCTCCAATCACGAATCTTATAATAGTAGAACCACAAGAGATAAAATGGAGAACCACGTTGAAGACATAACCAGCCTGCAACTCCTACCAAAAAGGTTTGGATTGTATGCACCAGCCACTCTGTGGAAGAAAAGAACTGGAGACGGGCTTCATTGAAGATGACAGGACAGCAAACTCCATAGGGCAGTTTTACGGGGCCTCCTCGTAGGGTGGCTGTGAATTGGAATCTGCTCGATGCACCAACAACCATGCCCATCCTTCCTGGCTTTGGGATGGTACCAGATACTGTGCGAAACCCTGTCCCCTCAGAGCAGAACTTCAACAAAGTGAGGAAGCATTGGAGGACGGAACAAAATGAAAGCGTTCATGAGAGAGCCGCCTTGCTGAGGCCTAAAAAGGTGTTAGCCAAACTGGTAGCAAGGGAAGGTGCTGTCCCAGCATGTGGAAAGCAGGAAGAAAGCCCTGCATCGTACACAGCTTAAGCTAATTTTGGGGTAGCACAGTAGGCTCAGAGCATGCTGGACTCATTCACAACTGACTCACTTCGGGACCTTGGGCAAATTTCCTAACACCTCTGCATTGTGGCTTTTCCAGTTCTAGTTTGGGGATATTAATAGCCCTTGCCATCTGGAATTAAGAAGGTTCAGTGGGTTGGCATTTGTAACACATTTAGACTAGTGCCTGGCACATAATGAGTGCGATAGGCATGTTGGTTAAATACTCAAGTCTGCTTCTTTAAGGCTAGTAAGGAAGGAAAGTAGTAAGAGGTGAATCCGAAAAAGTTAACAGACCACCCAAGACCACTTTTGAAAAACAAAATTGTCTCATCTAGTCCATTTCACCTCCCAGCAACCCTGTGCCAGTCAGGATCACGGAGATGACATTAAGAGTTCTGAACTTTCATCTCTCTCACTCACTGCCAGCCAGTCAATTCTGACTTGCAGCAACTTTACAGGACAGGGGAGAACGGCTCTGCCGGTTACCGGGGGCGTTCCCGTCTTGATAGGCGGAGAAAGCCTCACCTTTTTCTTTGGAGCAGCTGGTGGTTTCCAACTGCCCACCTTGTGGGACCACGACACCACGGAGACTCCCTTGACCTTACTAGCTTTGGTGACATGGATTCTTTTAGAGGGCCTGGTGGCACAGTGACTAATGGCCCAGCTGCTGATGACAAGATCCCGCGTTCCCACCGACCAGTTGCTCCACAACAGCAAGATGTAGCAATCTGAATTCTTTGGGCAAATAGTTTGAGATGTTTGGCCTAAACTCTCAGAAGTTATTCTTGGCCTAGTTTTCTACCTGAAAGGGTTTGTGACTTTGGTCCAGGTTGGGTGATATTCTTTAAGTATATTAAAAACTTGGATTTAACACTTTTTGTCTTATCCTGGGCAGCCTGCACTTAGTATGCACCTTGCAGGGATTGGTCAACAGATTATGCAAATGAGGTTACTAAAGTCTACTACGCAAATGTGAAGTATCTCTGGCTTACCCAAATCTGTCCTTTTCTGCCTTGATGGGAGGGGCCCTGCCTTCAAGCTTTTAAGTAACCACAGAGGTTTTTCTGACTGAGAGGGGAAACAAAAAGAGAAGAAGAAAAAAAAGAAGAGGCAAGTGGGAAGCAGTAAGGAACTTTCTAAAAGAGCTGTACCAGGAGTACAAAGGCTGCACCACTGAAGCCAGAGAGGCTCACAATGGACCCTGCTGCTGCTGGGCCAGTAAGGACAGACAGCAACGCCAAGAGGAACCTGTCCACAGGTGGCCAGGACGAGGTCTGAGAGACGTGCCCTGGTTTGGAGCGGGCAGTGAGGTGCCATCTTCTTCTGGGGAGCCTGCTGCACTCTGTGCTTACTGTGTGAGCTGTGGCCGGTTGCTTCAGTAACAAGCACCTGTCTAAGTATGGTCGGTGAGCTCTGTCCAGTCACCGCGATGGCCTATTAAAACCAGAGGAGAAGCAGAGTTTGGAAAGCAGACTTTGTGAGGCCTCCACCTCACAAGGCTCAGCCTAGTGCTGATGTGCATTTGGTCACCCACTCACTCACTGCCAGGGGTAAATCCTGACCCACACTGATCGTATAAGGCAGAGTAGAAAGGGCCCCTCTTGTAGTCAAGGGCAACAGGTCTGACCTCCCCTGGCTTTCCTACTGCAAGTCAGCCATCCCTCCACACTTCATCCTTAGTCTTTGTTCTGACACCATGCTTTCCTCTACACCTATGCTGGGTTCCATGATTCTTTGCAATGACCAAACTCACAATTAAAGGGGTTTATTAGGAAAGTCAAGTGGTGACCACAGGTGAGGACCACCTAACAGTAAGGATAGTTATTGGTCTCCACATCCAGCAGGCAAATCTGTGTGTGTGTGTGTGTGTGTGTGTGTGTGTGTTCTCAGCCTCTCCACCACATGATCCCTTGATCCTTTCCTTCATAGGCCAGGAAGTCAGTCCATGTGTCACTCTGTCCCATAGTGTATGTTCCATAGTCTCAAGCTAGGGGAGAAGGGGTGGCTGATGCATCTGGTCTGTGTGTGGTCTCTGCCACTTCAGACAGAGATCTTGAATGTGCTCTTCCAAGGTCCTGGAGTTTGTCTCTCAACTGCTGCTTCAGATGGCAGGGAAGTGGTCATGAAAACAACCCACATGCCCTGCGCGCATATCCCACACAGTCATTTGGTGGGTTACAGAGACTTGGGTAGAAGAGCTATTTTAAGAATTTTCATTCGATCACCCATGAGTTTCCAAGGCTATAACTCTTTGAGGGCACAGAAAGCCTCATCTTTTCCCTGCAGTATAGTTGGTGGTTTTGAACAGCTGGCCTTGCAGTTGGCAAGCCAACTCATAACTCACGATGTGACCAGGGATCTTCTATCCCCCTTTGCAGTTACAATGAATTATTTAATGTGTTTCTTCTGGCCAAAGTCTCTATTACCCATCAAACATCCTTTTCCTGAATGGGTCTTGGAAGAAGGTGAGGGATAGGATTTCCCCACTAGGAAAAGCAGTCTCTGGAGTGGCATTCTGCTGTGTATAAAATGAGCCCTCTGAGAAGCAAGTGGGAAACTCATTGCCAACAGAAGCCAGGGATGGAGCGTTTCCTCTGGCCCAGTGAGTCTCCTGGATCCAGAAGACAGCTACACCATCAGAGGAGCAGCAGAGTGACGGACTTCCCAGGCCACAGAGCAAGCTAAGATGCCTGTTTCTGTGCTGGAGGCTGGCTTGTGGAGTGGGTCCTTAATTGGGGAAGATAGATGTGCCGACCTACAGAAGTGGAACTGAGTGTCTTCAGGCTGAGTTTTACTGAAGTCAGAGTGCCTCTGGTCACTTCATTGGGGGAGCTGGGCTGCCTTCCCCACAGAAGTGGAGCTGAGTTTGCTAACCCAGGGAGCTTGAGCTGAATGCTCTTGGACTGGGTTTACAGCAGAGTGGTCAGCCACTTCGGGCATGTATTAGCAGACCTGAAAATTTGTAACATGTCCTGGGAAACAACTAACCACCCAGAGCCTTTCTCACTGGCATGACAAGCCACTAATGTCCCTAATCAACCCTTCATGGTGAATTTTGACTACGTTTCTCTGTTGTTATTGCAATGAGTACTAGTACCCTCTAGGGACAGAATAGAGAACACTAATGAAGACTTACACCCTGGACGTTAAGACTCGTTTTGACATACACTATTACTACCACTCCACTTTCACGCTAACAATGGGGCCCTGGGTTCTCCACAAGGCAGACGAGTTCATCCCTGGCCCTAGTATCTATTCTCCACCCTCACCCCTAGCCCCCAATCTTCTAGTATTTACTTTCTACCTCTCAGGGACTGCTTCAATTGAGTCTTCCTGAAGAAAATGTTTTCTCTTAGGATGAGTGAATCGTCAATGTGGAAAGCATACTTATTTATACCTAACTTGGAGGTAGGGAGAGGTGCTGATAAAATGAGACCCGAAGGAGGATTCTAGGGTGCTAGTAACGTTCAGCTTCTTAATCAAATTGCTGCAAACATTCATTCAGTTCTTGACATAAAACCCACACTTTTTCTGTATTTTATACATCAATAAAAAGGCTAAAAACAGCTTTCTGAAAAAAGGCTAAAAACAAGCTTTCTGAAAAGGAAGGTACATTCACCCATGTGGAGGGGAAAAAAATGACTCCAACATCATTTATGTTACAATGAACAAACAAACAAACAAAAGGTTAGCTCTTGCAGAATGGTAAAAATGATTTCCTTGAAAGCATAATGAATAAACGAGTGAAAGAATATTTTTAGTCTGGGTCGCATAGCACCCAAACTCTCCACCATGGAGTCAACGCTGACTCTCAGAGAATCTGTGGGGCAGAGACGACTGCCCATGGGAGCTTCCAAGACTCTACGGGAGTAGAAAATCCGGTCTTTCTCTCTGGGAGAGACGAGTGGTTTCAAAGTGCTGACCTGGCCATGAGCAGCCCAAGGCAGAGCCACTGCACTGCCAAGGCCCCTTAGCTGAGTAATAGCAAATCAAAAATACCGAAGATGGACACAAAGCATTTGGGAGGGGTAGACTTGATTTAAGTAACAGGCAGTACGGAATACAGTTCGGAAATGGGTGAAGATAGGCCAAAACCGTGATCTTGCTTATGTCACCTGTCCTCCAAGGAGAAGGGACAAAACACACCACGCAAACAAACTCACTGCCATCAATTCGAAGTTGATCCACAGCAAACTGACTAGCCAGGGTAGAACTGCCTCTATGGATTTCTAAGGCTGCAACTCTTTATGGGAATACAACGTCTCATCTTCCTCCCCTAGTGATTACAGTAATCCAATAATTATTGAACCCTTATCATAAGTCGGGAGGCACCTTAGGGCATAGTGGTTTTGTGTTGAGCTGGTAACCACAAAGTCAGTAGTTTGAAACTTCTGACTGTTCTTCGGGAAGAAGATGAGGCTTCCTACTGCCTAAAGCATTACAATCTCAGAAGCCCACAGAAGCAGTTCTGCCCTAGACTGTAGACTGCTATGAGCTGGAACTGACTCTGTGGCAGCAGTGAGGTTGGTTTTGTCTTTCATTTGTAATTCATATCACTAAGTACTGGGTTAAGCAGCACTTTATTGTCATTTTCTAAAATAAGTAAATAAATAAATAACAATACCGATAGTATTACTAATCAGTCTCATCTCTGAAATTTAAAAAGCAAATTTCAAAGCAATAAAGTATGTATGTCACATAAGTGGATCATGTCTACTTACATGCAATATTAAGGTGGAGAAAAATTTGGAATGAGGCAGTGGTGGTAACAAGGTGAGCACAATTACTGTCATACTGCATACAGAAAAATGGTTGAAGTGGCGGTGTTTTGTTAAATGCACACTTACCACAATAACCTCTGGTCTCTAACAAAACAAAAGAAAACCAGACTCTATCAAGAGTCCAAGCTGGGGAAGCTAATCTACCAGGGGGCCAGACATGACCCCCAGCCACCTGAACTTCAGCGCTCCTGGAAAGGCCTCCATGTGGCTCTCAAATCAAGGAAGGACCATCTAGTTTCAAACCCCAGGTGACATGTCACCATGCCTTTCAAACACGTTTGCTCGCCACTTGTCGGCTGAAGAAACCTGCAAAGGGTCCATTCTTTCAAAAGCAAAGAATCCCTCTGAAGCGTAACAACACAACCCCATGAAACTCACCTCGCATGGCCAAGATGTGAGTGATCATACACAGTGGGTCCGCAGCTATACCTGCGAACAAAGTTAACATCCGTCATGTGAATTATCTGCCTTCCCGGTTCCCAGGACCATTTCATCGTCTCGCTTTTTGTGGTCACGGATGGTGGCGGTGGAGGGGCTGGAGGAGCAAACCCGTGGCGCTCTATTCCTTTCATGAATCCCTAAGTTCCCAACCAAACCCCCAAAATTAACTTTGAACACACTCTGTTATGTTCAGCATACTCCTCCAAATTCTGTGATAAATCCCGCCCATCTAAAAACTCAATCCCCTTGCACCAGCAGCACGTCTACACCACCCGAAAATGATATAGTAACCCCTCTCTCCTTTCTCCGGTTCCAGTCCACCCTCACCTCCCAAGGTCGCTGAAGAATTGTCCCAAACCCCAAGAGGGTGTCAAAACGCTACCAGGAAACGGCTTCGGCGTTGGCCACTATTAAAGGGTCTTTCCTTCTGGTTAGACTGTTGTAGACCTGAACGCCAGTGTCACGGCCCGTAGGTTGCAGCCAACCCCGCGCGCCTTCCGCCGACACGCATCGGCCCGGGGGCCGCCCCCACGCTCGCAGCCTGAGGCCCAGAGCCGCCAGGAAGAGCTGAGGGCAGAGGCCACCGACCCGCAGCGGGCGGCAGGTGGGCGACGCGCGGGCCCCGTGTGACCGCAGCATGCCCACCCTCGCTAAGCGCCAGCGACGGAGCAGAGGCCCCGCCCCGGGGCGCAGACGTGAGACCCCGCCCCGGAGACCACACCCCCCGGGGGTACGCCCGGACTCCGCCCACTCCCGGAAGAGGCTGCGGGAAGCGGCCCCGCCCCTGCGCCTGGCCTGCTCTCGCGGTCGGGTTAGCCCGGACAGGGCTGCGATAGGACTGTGAGGTGGGGGCGACTGGGCGCCCGGACGCGTGGAGAGCGACGTGGGGACCGGAGCCACGGCAGCGTCTGCCCGGAGGCTGCCAGGAGGCGCGGGATTCTCGGCCGGAGCCGCGCCCCCGTCTCCCAAGGAAGGCGGCTTTGCTCTTAATAAATGCCGCTGCTTGTCCTCTGCGGGCATCTGCTGGATGTGGTGCGAACCAAACGCTATGGCTCCTCTCCTCTGTTGCAGCTGCGCGGCAGCTTTTGCGCTTGCCGCCCCGATCGGACTTCAGCCGTCTCATCGCGGGAGCCTTTGAAACCCAGCAGAGTATGCCTGCCCGCGGCCCCACGCAGGATCGGTGCCTCCCACTGCGAATCCATAGAAACCACCGCTTTGTTTTAAACTTGGAGATCCAACCTGCCATCCCCTCTCTTAAAGAACAGCAGTACTCGAGTGGCCGATTAAACCGTGGTTAGGCGTTGGGCTGCGATCTGCGTGATCGGTTCAAAACCACCAGCAGCTCAGCGGGGAAAGGCTTAGCTTTCTACTCACGTGAATAAACAGTTACAGCCTTGGAAAGCCGCAGGAAGTCGCTCTAAGTCAGCAGTGACTGACGGCAGTGAGTGTTAGGTAGAGGAAGATTCACTTTTAGTTACTTTGCAAATTGGTGTCTTGCAAAAATGCATTTTAAAAAAGTCCCCGTCTGCATTCTTCGAAACCGCACAACTGGACTGTTGACTTTGTGTATTCTTTCATTTGGCAATCCCAAAGTCCCAAGGTAGATATTTGCCCTCTATAAAGGCAAATCCCAAAGTCCCCAAGAAGATATATGCCCAGAGTTCAAAACCTAAGCCCACTTCACGATACCGAGTTCATCTGAGTCGGCCACCTTCTAGGACAGAGTACAACTTGCTCCACAGGGTATGGAAGGCCGAAATCTTTAGGGAAGCCCACCGCCAGCCATGGCGTTCTGTAGAGTGGCTGGTGGGTTCCAATAGCCGGCTGTTCAGCGAGCAGCCTACCCCCAGCTTAACCCCGGCGCCACCAGGGCTCTTTATTTCCAAGAGTCCTTACCGACCTTCTCTCCCCCCCCCCCCAATTTTATTTTTGAGATCCTTGGGGCTCAACTTTGCAATTGTCCTAAATTATTACGTAATGTAAATGAAAGTATTCAGAAAACCTGCTTTTCAGCATTGTCACTCCGACATTAATAGGGACCCTGGTGGCATAATGGTATGCTTTGGGTATGCTAAGGGCAAGATCAATTCAAAACAACCAATTGTTGCATGAGAAAGACAAGAACTTCTACTCTCCTAAAAGATGTCTACTCCCATAAAATCCCGTAAAGAGTTACAGTCTTGGAATCCTACTGAGGCAGTTCTAGCCTGCCCTGTATGAATTGGAAGCTGTCGATAGGAGTAATTACATGTGCTCCTTGACTACTCTAAATTCTATTCCAGGTTCAATCTTTCCTTGGGCTGTACTTGTCCTAATGTCATTTTGTAATTGTCCCTTCTATGTAGGTTTTTTCCTTCTTAAGTAAGTTTTTTAGGGCTGAGCCCCGGTGGTGTAGTGGTTGTGTGCGGGACTGCGGCCCACTGGGAAGGAGGTTCAATTCCAGCAGTGGGGCTGGGCCTCCTACTCCCACCACCGGAGAGCAGTGATGCCCCCTCCCCCCCCAAAATAAGTTTTTTAGATGATAAATTCTGTGGAACTCCCCACACTGTCCCTAGCACTAAATTCCGAAAAGGGATTATAAGGGATGGTGCAATCCATCTCTTCTGGGAGGATTGTTGTGCTGGTGGGAGGAAATTTGATCAGATCTTTGATGCAGATGTTAGACGTGACATGAAAATGAAACAAACTACACTGCTATCAGTGAGAGTGTGAGAAATGTGAAGAAAGAACTAGATGGCTGGAAAACATTTTCTAACATTGAAGACGATTCCTGCACATCAGCCTTGGAAGTTGGCATATTTGAATTGGCCTTCAATGGTAGCCTTTGTCTTCAGGAAACTAGCTGTGTACTCAGTGTTCAGCCCTTGAGGCAGGCAGCAATTCTGCACTTCCTTGAGGCTTTTGGGGAATCTCTAAGACAGCAATGCATATAAAAATGATTCTTCTTGCAGGTAGAACAGGAAGGCAAAGTAAAAGTGTTATTGTTTGTAGTTTACTCCCTATTGTAAGATAAATGAAGTGTATGAAAACCTGTCGTCATGCCAGTTTCCACTCACGACGAGACCCAAGTGTGCACTGGAGGATTTCTCTACAGGGCTTTCAAAGCTGTGACCTGTCTGCAGCCGAATCCCAAGACGGTCTACTTTCTGATGTACCTTGCGGGTGGATTTGAACAGGTGACCTCTCCGTTTGTCGTTGGGTGCTCAGCCATTTGCACCACCCGGGGAGTCCGTATAGAAACCAGTGGTTTCAAAATATCAAGGATGCTGTTTATTAGTCCTTGCGGTGAAGGGATGATTCATTCTGCTGCGATCTGCAAGGTGCAGAGTTCCATAAGAGAAAGCGAGGCATTCGACTTCAGTCAAGAGTTACCGACTAGGAAACTCCTGGGGGCAAGTCTCCACTGTGCTGGAGTCACTGAGTCAGCAGTGGGCCTGCTGGTGATGTGTAAACTACTAGACACAGGTGTCCTTGAAGGGTAGCAGCGGGCTGCCATCAACAAGGCTGGGGTTCAATCCCACCGTCGGCACCTGGGAAGAAGGATGATGCTATCTGCTCAAACTATCTGCTCTTAAAATGAAGATTTACAGTCTCCCTAGCCCAAGGTAGGATTAACTGCATTAGAATTGCCCCTGGCTGTATGTTTGGTGACTGGGTTTTGTTTTTATTTAATAAAATAAATTTAAAAAATAAAAAAACATTTAATAAAACAGCAAAAATGTAGTTCTAGGTGTTACATTTTCTTTCCAAAGCGAAACTCTGTAAACTCAGTGTATATGTGACAACACATTTAAGGCATTTAAAATTTGCGATTAATATGTTATTTTTTCTTATATATTCATTTTTACTACTATAGGTTTGAAAGCATCTAAAGTTAAACTATAAATACAATTTTAGGAGCTTAAACATCTAGTTTTGCCCCCCATCCCAAGAACAAAACTAAAACCACCAAGATCCTTAAATCTATTTCACAATTAAGGCGTTTTCCCTAAGTGTCATATTATTTAAATGCATCATCACAATCATGTTTTATCCATTGGCCTTCTAAGATTATTCAGGAAATAATGGAATGTACCCACAACAATGTGAAGTGCAGATACCATTAGGAATTGGCAAAGCCAGTAAATAAAATACATTCTGATTTTTAACCCTAAGTAGTGGGTAAATGTTTTATGGAAAGGTAAGTTTCTCATTCACCACTATACCCAAAGTTTGTAGAACAGTAGCTGACCCTGGGTCAACTCACAACCACTGAGTTGAGGCTAAGTCACATTAACCCTGTAGGTCAAAGTAGAACCCCCCCCTCATTTTTCCCCCCCCCCCCCCCAATACAGGATTAGAAAGTCTGATTTTTCTTCCTAGTTGCTGCCGGTGACTTCCAACAGTTGATTGACCTTGTGATTAGCAGCCCAATGAGTCACTCACTCACCCAACAGGGCTCCTTGGCACACGGTAGGCACTCATTAAGTATTTCTTGTTGAATGAATTAAGATATCTTTTAATTATGTGTCTGTGAAACTCATGAACAACACGAGAGAGATGGACATGATTATTCAGAGAGGGTAATGATTTTTTTTTTTTTGATAACCTAGGTCAAACTCCACCTTGATTATCTCTGGATTGGGTAAATCATTCTTTCTAACCTTCATTGTGTTCAGATACACACTATTCAAGAGTCATTAAATGTAAGGATTAAAAGAATGTCTCATTGTATGTTCTTTGAGAAAAGGGTATGCTTTTTATTCAACCTTCTACCCTCTCTACAGCACTCTCATCTGCTTCCACTGAAGTGTCAGCATGACAGTTCCTTTTGCACAGGCTTCAAAACACCATCTAGTTGACTCCAACCATAGTGCCTCCAGGGCACAGGGAAGAATTGCCCTGTGACACTAACTTGTTAAAGGGAGTAGGAAGCCTGACCCCCCCCATCCCCCCCCCCACCTAAATGGCTGGTGGTTTCCAACTGCGGACCTTGCTAGGTTAGCAGCCAACTCTAAGCCAATACGCCGCAAGGTAGTGGCCGACCCATCTTTGTTTATCAGATATTTAACCTCCTTCATTTGTCTTTACCTGTCTGAAAGAGGTATGAATCTGTAATGAAACTAACAGCCATCCTCCCAAGAATCTAGCAAAGTGAACTTTCTCTTAATGTGTGTGCGTTTGGTGAAGTTCAAATCCACGATTTCACTGTGCACATAAGTCTTATTTTATTTTATTTATTAATTTTTTTTTTTTTTTTTTAGGCATCACTGCCCTGGTGGTGGGAGTAGGAGGCCCAGCCTTTGCTCCTGGGAGCCGGAATTGAACCTCCATCCCAGTGGGCCGCAGTCCCGCGCACAACCACTACGCCGCCGGGGCTCAGCCGCACATAAGTCTTTATCATCACTGCTGCAAGATTAGAACTTAACCAATTCATGTGAAACACTGAAACCGTTTGATTTAGTCTCACTGTATTGATATTCACATCACAAAACAGCCTGGAAAGCATTGGAACGAGCACCACGGCGATTAATATTGTATTATATAAAATTAGGATTACTAATGTAACAATAATGTATTTTATAAAATTAGGATTAGTCCGGCATGTTACCGAATTACACCCAGTACTTTAGAAAGCCAAATGGTCTATAGATGTCACAACATTCTTTCATCAAATATGACAAACCTTAACACCAGTACTTGTCCCATTTAAACTGCACTGGTGTTTAGTCGTTTTTTAACGACTAAAGTGGTGTCGTCTATTGTAACATGATTAAGCGAGAAATAGGAGTCAACGCCGACTATGCCCATACAGAAAACGAGGTATTAAAAAATGGAGAATCGCCCTGACATTGAGTTGACATACAGACTTTTCGAAGTCTGGAGGATGAATTTAAGTGGATACAGGATCTTGACGGGAATTTTCCGAAAAATAAAATGTGGTGAGAGAGGTGAAAGAACCGCCCAAAGAGGCGCCAGGCCATCTCTTTTCACGGTAGCGAATAAAAGCGGCTGCAAAAGTCAAAACAATTAAAACCAGAATCAAACCAGGGTAACAGTTGCACGAGCTAAAGGAAGCTGCTGGAACGACCACGCAGAGGAGACCTCGGAGGTGCAGGGAGGTAACAGCCCCGCGGGGCCTCTTTCCGCAATCGCATCACTGGGGGCGAGTCCAAACCCAATCCCCAACTGCAGCGGTTGGAGAGAAATAGAAACAAAGGCAGGAGTTCCTGGCCGCAGCGGGAGGGGCCAACGCCAAGTGGGTGGTACCTTCACAACCGGAAAAGGCGGGGCCTGACGCGCTCCAGGACTTGTTGTCTAGGCAACGGGGTTGCTCGGCGCTAGAGCTTTTCGGAAAGACCTAAATCCGGGAGTTTAGGGTGGGGAGAGCAGATAGGGGGGGGTGGGGGGGGGAGGGGAGAGGGACGGAGAGATCAGGCGAGAACTTAGAAAGCCAAAGGCTCCCAGCACTCTGAGGGCCTGGGTGTTTGCCCGCCTTGTTTGGGGTGGTCTTTTGCTACAGGGTGAAGCGGATTTCATGGCATAGGTGAAAGAGTATAAGGGTCTACAGACAAGCATGGGAGGACGTGATAATCTAAGGAGAACAGGGGAAGAAATCTCTCACGCATTGCCCGATCTCTGCGGGGTGCTCTGGACAGAGGGGAACAGCTTCATTCGCAAGCCCCTTTGTCGTTCGAAACTGAACGCCGGGAAGAGACACAAAGGGAGGGCGGTGATTAACGGCGCAGGCGCAGGAACTGTCGAGGCTGCTGGGAGTGGTGGTCCAGCCTTGGAATGGTAGGTATACTCCCGCGCGGGCCAGCGGCCTCCCCCTTTTGATTTAATTCCTGAAGTAGAAATGCGCATGCGCCACCACTTCCGTTCTTCTTTCGACCCGCCCTCTTCCTCTCTTGCAATCCGTAAACCTCTGCCCTCGGGAGGACGTGGTTTTCTAGTAGTAAGAGCCAGAGAGGAATTATCAATGTTCGTCCCGCCTTCTCCTTGCTCTGATTGGACAGCGGAGGTAAGGCGGCGAGTGGATTGGCTATTGCAGTCGTCAGCGCTGCTTCCTTGCCATATTTATACACCGTCGCGAGGGCGGGGAAGGGGGAGAGTGAGGGGGCTGTAGGTTGAAGTAGCGGTTTTGAGTCCAGTAGTCTTAGAGGCAGCGGGTTCTTTGCCACCCATCCGATCTCAGTTGGATTTACGGTGCAAGAGGCCGCCACACTAATGTCCCCTGGCAGGTGTGCAGCGCTGTCGAACAGGGTTTTCCCTTGAAGCGCGAAACTCCTAGCAAAGTTTGCACCTCACCCCATCGTCCCCCCTCCCCTTGCCCCAGGCGTCCTAAGTGTTGTCTTCCCTTCAGTCACCCCGCGAAGATGACAGGCGAAATCCATCTCCACCGGCGTGGTAGCTGGCCAGGGTCAGGGGCCCTCTGTGATCCCTATCGCCTTTGCACCCCTAGGCTACTGAGGGGCGTGTTTGCGGGGGGGGGGAGGGCAAAGAAGGTGGAGTCACCGCCGGAGTCCCGGGAGGGGGAGGGGAAAGGAGATGGGGGGGGCGTGGAGAGGGAGAGAGGGACGCATGCGTAGTGCGTGGCGGGGCTGAATGTTTCCCAAGTGTTTGAAACTGGTATTTGGGTTTTCCACGTTGGATAAGTACCGCGCATAGAGCAGCGGGGAGCTCTTGCCCCCATTCTTCCTCCTCCTCCTCCTCCTCCTCACCGACTCGGAACCGGACCGGCACTGGCTGCCGGAGAGAGACAGGCACACGCACGGCCCCAAAGAAGGCGAACTCGGCTGCGGCTGCTACTCGGGCTGCCTTTCTCCTCCCCTCTGGGTGTGTGTGCGCGCTTCGTACGCTCCGCTCCCCCCCCCCCGCTCGCCGCCTCCCCCCTCCCCGCCGTCTGGGAGGGGGGGACCTGTGCGGTCGTTTTAATTCCTCCCCGCCTCCCGGCTTCTCTTCCTACCCTGCCGACTCTCCGCTGGTTTGTACAGCCCCTCGGCGCGAGTTACCGGAGCGACCAGCGATCTCCGCCGCGGAACAGGCGGTCGGGAGGAGGCGTCTCCTTCGCTCCCCGCTTCGTTGAAGGCAGGGGCGAGCGGAGCAGTCTCGGCAGATGTAGCTTTCCTGGGGGGCTCGAGTGCCGGAGCCGGTGGGGGGGCGGGGGGAGCCAGGGGAGTAAGAGAAAAGAGCCTTTGCATTTTGCGGTGCTATTTTTTTTTGAGGGGGGGCGGGGGGGTGGAGGAAGCGGAAAGCGTGCAGAGTCGCCGAGGACCTTTCGGGTGAACCATGTTGAGTCCTGCAAACGGGGAGCAAATTCACCTGGTGAACTATGTGGAGGATTATTTGGACTCCATCGAGTCTTTGCCTTTCGATCTGCAGAGAAACGTCTCGTTGATGAGGGAAATAGACGCGAAATATCAAGGTAAGGGCCCGAGATGATGGATGGGGCGGCTGGTTGGATCCCCTGTCTTTTATTCCTAGCTAATCTGTGTGTGTGTGTGTGTGTGTGTGTGTGTGTGTGTGTGTGTGTGTGTGAATGTGAATGTGTAAAGCTCAAGTCTCCCTTCTGTTCGCTTAGCCTCCTCTCACTCGTCTGGAAGGGTAGTTTTATTTTCATTGGGAGCTGGCGGAGGCAGAGGGGGCAAGTAATGTTATTGAACTGGAGAAGGGAGCACGGGGGATCTGCAGCGGCAGCTCTTGTCATGGGGTGGAACAAAAGGTCCTTCAGCCTCTTTTATCCACTAAGGTCCTTCTTTGTAAAACATGGGACAAGAAAGGAGGAGGAGGGAAGAAAGGTCTGAATTTAAAGCTGTGCTACAAAAGCAGCTCTTTGTAGTGAAGTGATGAGGTGGTGGTGTGTTGCAGAGGGCGGTGGGGGGGGGGAGGGGAAGGCAGGGGGTTTAATCTGTGTCTTTTCGAAAGGGGTGGCCAAGGGGGAAGTGCAGGGTGGACACCGATTACAGCACCACATTGAGGAATGTACCCGTGTTCATTATGGCTGTAGCAGCCGCGAAGACCGTGGCTGGTAGTAGAAGCTGTTAGAGGAGAGGTGGATGCTAGCAAGGTTGTTTCATCTCAAACCCGGACGACGTCGGTCGGGAGAAATACCGCTCCCCCAAGCCCCATCCTCTCCATCCTCCAAAGCCATTGACCCACCCTCAGTCTTTAAATCGAAGTGTTACATAAAGTACAAGGGGGGCAGATACTCTGCTCAGCGTAGTCTCCCTTCCTTCCCCCCTACTCACCCCCCGCCCCCCAAGCCCTCTTCTGACCCGTCCTTATTGCTGGACACTCCTGAGCCCCGGCGTGCTAAGGAGAGACGCTGCTGGCCGTAGTTTGCCGAGGACGAGGGCTTTATTCGGTGTGTGTTTGCAGTGGGGGAGGGAGGGCGGTGGAGTGAAGGCGAGGAAATCGGGCGATCTGTGTTGTGCTCCGGGAGACGAGGGGGGTGGGGGCAGAGATTGTTGTAATGAAGGAGCGGCTTTGGCAGGTGAGCGAACCTGTGGGTCCTTCTCTGCAGACCTGCCCGCGAAGGAGGAGTGTCAGAGAGGAGGTTGCGGGTTAAATGTCCGCTGGGAATTGTTAGCTGTTGGGGAAACTTTTCTCCGAGGTCAGGCAGAACCTCAGCTGCCCTGTTTGGAACGTGCACCAGCTCTTGGAGTTTACTAATGTTTACAGGGCTGCGCAGCAAGGAAAAGGAAAAGAGGGGTGGGGGCGGTGGAGAGACATGGTTCGCCCACAACTGCTGAGAGTTCCCTTTTGCGGAAGGCGCCCCTGCGCGCTCTGCCGGAGAGGCGGTTTCGCAGCGTTTTTTATAAGGGATTCATTAGCATATTGCGGAACGTCCCCGCCTCAGCTTCCTTGTGATTGGCCCTGACGTTCCCCATGGAATGTCCTTACACTTCACTCCCGAGCAATTGGTCTTCGACTCGGAGGAGGGTGGGCCGTGCGCCGAGACAAGCTCCAGTCTCCGTTTCCGCTGCTTTCTTTTTTCTCTGGTGGAGAGGGGCGGAGAGGGCTGAGAGGAGGAAGCGGGGAGAAGGGAGGTCGAGTTTATTTGAATGTTTTCTGGTCGGCCGGCCTCCGGCCTCGGATTGGCACTTCGCGGTTCTTGAGGAGGGTCATGTTCTTAGGCCCTGAGCTGTGATTGGAGCTTCGCCTGGACCGGGGCCGGTACCGACACCTCCGCCTTCCCGTTTGGCGATTCCCATAGGCGGTACCCCCTGAGGCGGGGCTCATTGCCCCGCCAAGCCTGCTCCCCATTGGTGGGGCTGCTCCAGATCCGACGCCGCCTCGGTTCCTCCTCTAGGCTGGAGAGCCGTGGCCACTTCCGGTCGCGGACAATGCGGGTGACCGGAGCTGGCCGGCGCTTCAGAGCTAGAGGAACCGAGCTCCGGGCGAGGTCGAGGGGGCGACTGGAGTCACCCTCCGAGAGGGAGCGAGCAGCACCTCCCGGCGGCGATGCGCCCCCCCCCCCCCCCCCCCCCCCCCCCCCCCCCCCCCCCCCAGCGACTCTTAGAGTAGGAGCTAGGCCCGTGGTCTTGCCTGACCTTTGCATTAGACTGAGGAGGCCTTCTGCTGTCGCGGAAACCCACGGGGGACAGTTGGTTCTGCCTGTCCTATAGGAGCCATCCATTTGAGTTTAGTGAGTTTAGGTTTTTTGTTTGTTTGTTTGTTTGTTTTTTGCTTGATAGGGCCCTGGGATGTGCTGTTAACCCCAAGATAACAGGTTAGAACCCAGCAGCCACTCCGCGGGGGAAAGATCTGGCTATTTGCTCCTGCAAAGATTTCAGAAATGCAGAAGAGCCCTCTGCTCCTGTAAATCCCCACTGTGGAATGGAAACGTGGCCCCTGAGGTCGAACTTGTAAATTCCAGAGCCCCTAACACGGGTTAGATCCCACTCATTGAGAGTGGCAGGGGCGTTATGAGTGGTAATGGACTCACTAGCACTGAATTTGGATTTTGAGAATCACAGAAAATTCTTTATGAATTAAAAAACAAAGTGGGAGTGAGGAAACGGAACCCCACCCCACCCAACCCCAGTCTTTATGCATTTGCCCATAGGCCACGAATTAAGCCTTTCCCTGGCCTGTACGTAATAGGAAATTTCAAAATGACAGGAAAAGTCCCTTTGATATCCACATCCATATGCCCCATATAGCTACTTCATTATTCCTTTCTCTATTGTGAAGGAGTTAGTCTTATGCCTCAGAACAAAAAATGTCTTCTCACTATAATTGATGAAGGTGGCATTTTAAGAAAATTCCTATCATTGTCTACTCTGGGGTATATTTGAGGGAATGCGATAGAAAATAACTATAAAGCTGAACCAGCCAGAGAGCAGACACACGTGTTCAAGATAATACATTTGATGACGACTTAACTGCAAATGTTGAAAGTGGTTCTAAAAGTTTAAGCTTTTGTTGTAACCGAGGGGATTTTTAAAAATTCATAGATAAAAGTTTATTCTTTTTTCATTCCATTTCCCACTGGGATTTTGAAGCCCTCCTCGATGTTGCTAATTAAACTGAGTTTAACGGACTTTTTAGTACATCTTGCTGCCCGGGAGTTGACTCCAACTCTTAATGTGGGAACTTGCCATGACAGACTAGAACTGTGCGTCGACTTTCTCTCCACTCTATTTACTGTCTCCGTAAAACTGAGTACAAGTGCCAGCTCCTTCATAACCTTTGTGCCGCTAAGACTCTCTGGCAGTTCAATCTTGAGAGAATGGGTTCTGGTTAGTTTGTCAATTATAAATTGTGTTTTGAGGTTGCTTACATTAGTTTTCAAGTATTACAAGGAAAATGACCACCTACCTTAAGGGGATTCTGCTTTTTCTTTTTTTTAAGGGAATAAAGAACTTACGTGCGAACCCCTGTCTATGTTAGACTGAGTAGCACAAGAACTGGGCTGGCCACTTCTATTTTGCTGCAGTCACATTTAACCCTTAGGAGAATGCTATGTGGGTTCTTCTTTGCACAATACCTACACTGGTAGGTAACAGTGTGGATCCCTTGTGTGAAAGGGGCGCCATCAATTGGAAGTGGACCTGAAGAGGAGTAGGGTATCACTAGAGGCTGCACCTGGAGACGCCTTGCCTGTTTCATATTGGTAGGGATGTTTCTGATTATAGATGCCTACACTTACACAGTGGTTTCTATTGATACTCATTTGCTTGGTGAATATAAAATATATGCCATTGTGTAGGTGCAAAAACCACTTTGGTAATTTGGGGATGAGATTTTGCATCCTCCTCCAGAATGAGACCATAACAATGGATTTGTTTGCTTGTGATTTAAAGAAAACCATGTTAAGATTTTAAGTTATCAATATGATAGAATCAGCCTTGTTTTCTAAGAAATGCCAGCATTGTTTGGAGAAGTTAGATTGCTTGCCATTTGTTTGTAACTCATATTAACAATGAATGGCACAGATTGATGCTGTTCATCCATCAGCTGTAACTTGGATGGATTGACCACCACTATTTATTTGTGGGATTAGTTGCCTCATTGGGAATTCAACATTGCTAGTGTCTGACAGTCCTAATCTAGGACTTAAGATATCATGGGGTAGTGCCCATTATCTATAGGAACTCGAATGTTGCCCTGATTTTATGCAGGGTAGCTGTGGGGCTGATAATATAAGCATAAGTTCAGGAGCTTGAACCCACCAGCCACTTCCCGAGAGAAAGCTGAGACTGTTCCCTTAAAGAACTGTGTTATCTGAATCCGTGGAGCAGTCACTGAGTCTGTGACAGCATTTGGGATTCTCATTTTATGTGATGGTTACTTGTTTGTGCTTACAACTACAGATGAGATTGGGGGGCGGGGGGGGGGGCTGATTAGATTTTATGCTCTGCTCCACCACCACTTCTGGTACCCACATGCCTCCCTAATTGGAGGATATAATTGTATTATTGTAAGAGACTTTACAAAAATTTCAAGAGAAAAATAGGGTAGTATTTCACTTAATGGTTACTACCGTATATACTTGAGTGTAAGCCAACCCAAATATCAGCTTGACAGACCTAATTTTACAACAAAAATGGCATTAAAAAATGTGCTGGAAGGGCTCAAGGGGAAAAGCGAGATAGCTGGAGAATGATGATGGCAGCAGGCATGTGAAGGTGCATGGCACAGTATAAAAATACATTTTTATTAAAATATTTTAAAAGATAGGAAATTGAATCATATAAGTAAAGACAGTTTGTTTTCCCAAAAAAATGTGCTGAAAAACTTGGCTTTTACATGAGGATAGATGGTATTTGGAAAGAATAATTCTAGAAATCTTCATGTGTGTATTTATATGGGCCTTTGGCAGTAATATTTTACATTTTTCAACTAACTCATTTGACATTCATTTCTTGAGAAATTGCCTAATTACATTTTTAAACCACATATGCTGGCTGCAAATTAGTCCAAGGTTTGATGATTGGGTTTTATAAGGGAATCACCAGGGCTTGGAGGAGTATGGTTCTGAACTAACGTAGTACAGACTTTCCGTGAGTCCTTTTATCTGTAAATTTCTCAGAGCCAACAACAGGATAGCGGAAAGGAGTGTACATACCAGCCTGCTCTGTTCTCTGATCAGGTTTTAAAATCTTTTGTCATTTATAAAGTTGTTGTTGCTGAAGGCTGTAAATGGGAAATAAATCTGCCACGTTTAATTTAGAGCAAGGCTGGGTCACTGTGAGCCAGAAGTGACTTGATGACAGTGAGTCTGAATTTCTTGTCTGTTTGTTTGTTTGGGGGTGTGTAGTTTATTGCCTTGTCTTTAGTAATACAGAGAAATAAAGCTGTAGAGGATTAAAAGTCTGTTACAGCTAGGAAGTCACGCATGACCTGCTAACCCTGGTCTTCAAGCCATTTAGAGCCATTATATAAATGCATATAGCTTCTCTAGTATAATAGGTCGTAACATTCTTAGAAAGCACTAGAATGAAAATTATGGAAACATTTGCCTTCGTTTTTTTAAAAAGATTGGGACTATGCCGTTTATAATTTGATACCTGTCGCAGAAGTGTTTTGTCACCCCTGACTTTAAATTGTACCTACCCAGAGTGCCTTGGGACACTTTGCTAAATGAAAACTATATTTGTATTTGTAATTAGTTCTTGAGTTTAGGGCTTTTTTTGTTTGGGGTTTTATTCGTGTGTGTTTTTAATTTTTTGTTTGTTTGTTTGTTTGTTTTGTTTTTTTTGGGGGGGGTATCACTGCTCTCCGGTGGGGGGGGGGGGAGGCCCAGCCCCACTGCTGGAATTGACCTCCGTCCCAGTGGGCCGCAGTTCCGGCGCACAACCACGATGATGCCACCAGGGCTCAGCCCGTGTGTCTTTAATTTTTTGACAGGGAAAAAAAATAAGTCAGCTACGAGCTGCAGGATCTAGTACTGGGCCACTCGTGCACTATGGAGAGTTAAACGGCAGGCTTCATTCCATCAGCACGTCTTTCCTCCGTAGCGTTTGCAGTGTGAGTGTAACCTTAGCATTTTGTGTGAGTGTAATCTTAGCATTTTTTTTCTTTGCAGAAATCCTGAAGGAATTGGATGAGTATTACGAGAGGTTTAAGCATGAGACGGATGGCACCCAGAAGAGGAGAGTGCTGCACTGCATTCAGAGAGCGCTGATCCAGAGCCAGGAACTGGGCGATGAAAAGATCCAGATTGTGAGTCAGATGGTGGAGCTGGTGGAGAACCGGACCAGGCAAGTGGACAGCCACGTGGAACTCTTTGAGGCTCATCAGGAGATCAGTGACACCACGGGCAACAGTGGCAAAACCAGCCAAGACAAATCAAAGAATGAGACAATCACTCAAGCAGAAAAGCCCAATAATAAGAGATCCCGACGGCAGCGCAACAATGAGAATCGGGAGAATGCATCCAATAATCACGATCACGATGACATCACCTCGGCAACACCCAAGGAGAAGAAAGCAAAGACGTCCAAGAAGAAGAAACGCTCAAAGGCCAAAGCAGAGAGGGAAGCATCTCCGGCAGACCTTCCCATCGACCCGAACGAGCCAACGTACTGTCTGTGCAATCAGGTCTCCTACGGAGAAATGATAGGCTGTGACAATGACGAGTGCCCCATCGAGTGGTTCCATTTCTCGTGCGTGGGACTTAATCACAAACCAAAGGGCAAGTGGTACTGTCCCAAGTGTAGAGGGGAAAATGAGAAGACGATGGACAAAGCCCTGGAGAAGTCCAAGAAAGAACGAGCTTACAACAGGTAGTTTGTGGCCATGCTTTGAACAGTGAGGAAGGAGGAGAGAGAAAAAGTGTATTTATTACATTGTCACCTTTGTTGAGGTGTAAAGATGTAAAATGTATATTTTTAAGGAATGTTAGAAAAGGAACCATTTCTTTCATAGGGATGGCAGTGACATTTTCCTTTGTGTTCATTGGTACACATGTATAAGAAGACAGGTCTGTGGATCAACATTTTAGAAACTACAAATAGAGGTTTGAGTTAAACACTTGTATGAGTCTCAGACTGGTATTTTTTTCTCCTTTGGTGTCTTTGGAAACAACCTAATATTAAAATGTGGAAAGAAAATTCATTAAGCTAATATTTTATTTTAATAAAAATAATGTTATTACTTTATTAATACTGGTTTATTTTTATTTAATTTTTAAAAAATTAGTGGTTAAAACTACAGCTCATAGCAAATTTGTTTCTTGCTACCATAATGTATATCCATCTAACAATTCAGTAACAAAGGTTTAGACTTAAAAGATTATTTTTTAAAAAGGTAAATGATTAAATTTTACATGACAAATATTTTATATACTGGCCTCTTCCCCAGTCGGCCATTTTTAAATGATTGAGTACATTTTATATTAAACCAAATGAAAGTGGTCTAGTCATGGGACGTCGTATCACGCTTTTGCTATCACAAGTCATAGTGTTAGCAGTCTTTAATTTAGATAAGTTGTATAAATGTACATTTCCAAGTAAACTTGCACTTGTATTATAGTGAGGAATGCAACCAGATGCGCTTGTGAAAACATGGTGCGTTTCTTTTGTATGTGTGAGAGCTGTATAGATGTGATGTTAAGAAATAAATGAAACTTGGCCAGTTCACTCTAGCAGTATATTTAATTTGATATTAGCAATTCTTAAAATATATACACCAGCATTTTAGACAAAGCCTTAAGCAAATTCTGTATTAACTGTCCTTAGGTGACGCTAACAATAAAGTATGAGTTACCTAATTGCCATGAAATGAAGAAATGTCAAAAAGAAAAGAAAATTTAGACCAAAGTGTGAAAAGTATAGCCCACGAATAGTCTAAATCTGATTCACTACCTGATTCTGTAAGTTCTGTGAGCTAAGAATGGTCTTTACATTTTTTTAATGGTAGGGGGAAAACTTTGTGGCACACAGGAACGTGATTGGAAATTCAAATTTTAGTGTCCATAAATAAAGTCTTAATGAAACAGCCATAGTGGTTTGCTTGTATATGTTGTCTATGGCTGCTTTCATGCAATGGCAGAGTTCACTATTTGGGACAGACCATCTGACCCATGAAGCATCCAGTTTTTTCTGACCCTTTACAAAAATGTTTTTGATCCTGATTTGGACTAACATTTAGCATCAGGAGGAGTTTTTCTTTTTTAAGCGCACTCTTAGAGGATCATTGTGGTTTTCCTAAGACATAAATACATGAGTCCATTTAAGTTTAAACATGATCATGTTAATTTTACATATTTATGAAGGTACCACAAAGAAAGGTTGAATAACCTCAGTGCAGAACTTAAGGACATATATAGTATGTTTTTGTTTTAAAGTAAAATAATTTTCTCATTCATTTTCTTTGATAAACAACTAATGAAAAATGAAAATTTGTGTCTATGCCAAGTATAACTTCTCTGGTTTCCAGTTAATAGCTTCCAGTATGGAAAGCTATTTGGTAGAAAATTAGAGCTTTAAATTACACATTTACATTTGCACTTTCTGCATATCACTACCTGCAAAGGTTTGTACTTTTCCTCCAGAACTTTGAAAAATTCAGATTATTTAAATTTGATGAGCTTTATCTAAGCAAATAAGGGTGGGGAATTCACTATGTGATAAATATATTAAAATAATACTTGATAAATGTTCAGTAGCAATAAAAAAAAAGAACCTTATGTAAAATTCTAGGTTTTTGCTGGTTTCTCCTGTTTTAATTAGAACTAATAATACAAATTAAGTTATGGGAGTAAAGACCCAATGAACTCTAGTTGCTAATACTGGATTTCTTCATGTTTATTCCATTTTGATGTAGCCAGTTATATTATGGAAAGAGTCTGAGCTTTGTTGAAATTCTTTGACCTGGAGGGATTCAATCTCAAATAAAGTATTTACCTCTTAATTCATAATTCTTCACTTCTAAAATGTCTTTCATAAAAAGTGGTTTAGAGAAATAAATGAGGTTATGTAAGTTAAGAATGGTTATTCTTTAAATGTTGGATATTTGTCCCATAACTTAAATGGATAGATGTTCTAGTAAGGACAACATATTAACCATATTTTTTCTTTTAAAATTTGGACTCTTAACAAAGGTAAATTTTTAGAGATTATGTTTTAAATTTAATTCTGAGCAGCTTAAGAAAACAACAGATAGGTTTTGTCATCATCAAACTTTACGAAAATACAATAAATTTTCATGTAAAATTGCTGAAAACATGATTGAATTAAGAATTTTTTTTTTAAGGTTAGTGAAAATTTAATTTTCTTTTTTGAAAATTTAATTTTCATGGTCAACCATACTTGTTGAATAATCACCAAGTTGTGAAGGCTTCAATAAAGTATCTAAAATGTTATTAGAATACACTGCTTTAGGGGCTGAGCCCTGGTGGCATAGTGGTTGTGCGCAGGACTGCGGCCCACTGGGACAGAGGTTCAATTCCAGCAGTGGGACTGGGCCTCCGACTCCCATCACCGGAGAGCAGTGATGCCCCAAAAACCAAAAAAAAAAAAGAATACACTGCTTTGTATTTTAAGCTAGACATAAACTTGGTTCATTCAATAGTAAGCATTTAACCAGCTTAGTGTTTGAGGAAAGAACCCTGATGGTGT